>CAUYLG010008351.1:0-13638 GCA_963573385.1 Cacajao melanocephalus | reverse complement strand
AACCTTGAAAGGATTAATTCCACCCATCTGGTCCACATACACACAACAAATTAGGTTATAACCAGGGAGAGGTTCCCTTGAGCAGAAGAGTACCCCCTGGGCCTTCTCTTTTTCCTAGTGGCAATTATAAAAACACTTTACAAACCTGTGTTGTTTTTTGCACTAAAGCTCCAATTTACTATTTCATCTCTAGGGTGATACCCTACCAGCAATAACATGCAATGACTTGGCCCAGCACCCACCCCCCCCCCCCCGCCCACACACACACACACACACACACACATTACTAGGAAACAGTTGCAAGCTTGAAATCAGCAGCCCAAGAGAGTCGTGTATTCTGACTGTTGTCAGCTTTAACTTCAAACAAAAAATGGAAATGTATATGGGTGTTCTCTTCTGTATTCATGTCAGTAATTATTTTATGTAAAATGTTCTAGGGCTTATAGCCTTAAAATTTTTTAGAGAGGGTGAGTCAAATCATCCAGATTTGGCCAGGTGTGGTGACTCACGCCTGTAATCCCAGCACTTTGTGGGGCTGAGGCAGGCAGATCACTTGAGGTCTGGAGTTCAAGACCAGTCTGGCCAACATGGTGAAACCTTGTCTCTACTAAAAATAGAAAAATTAGCTGGGCGTGGTGGCACTCACCTGTAGTCCTAGCTACTTGAGAGGTTGAGGCAGGAGAATCACTTGATCCTGGGAGGCGGAGGTTGCAGTGAGCCTAGATCGTGCCACTGCATTTCAGCCTGGGTGACAGAGCGAGACTCTGTTTCAAAGAAAACAAAGAAACAGATCATCCAGACTTGACTGCAACTCTCTTTAAGCCATTTCAGCAACTCTTTTTATTAACACAATTGACCCTAAACAATATGTGAAGTAAACAACTGTGTCTCCTCCAGGCTCTTCTCCTGTTCAGCTAGCTTCTCTTTTCCCTTCTTAAGACTAAAATTATCCCTAGTTTCCAAAGGGCCCTGAAGACCTCCCTCTGCTCCCCAAACATAATACTCTAAGCTAGAACTTTCTTTCTCGCCTGTCCAATGTTGTGTTTTCTTGGCTCAGTCCTTATCTCCCATGCCTGGTGTGGTCAACTAATCCATGACAAGGTGCTTATGGCTAAAAAATGGAAGAGAGAACTCTCTTCCTAAAGCATTAGTATTTTATAAAGAAACTCCTAAAATCTCCAAAACCTTAACTATTTCTGCTGGCAGATTCTCAGGTATTGTAATGGTTAAATATATTTGTAAGATGTTTTGGAGAAGCATATTTTGGCAAGTTCCTTTATTCACAGAACCTACAAAATCACATAGTACACCTATGAATAAGACAAGTTCAGATTTAAACTTGCATTTTTGTAACATGAGATTCAAAATAATGACACGTTATTGCTGATTATGTTAAAATAATAATAATCACTAGCACTTATTGATCACTTTCCACAATCCAGGCCATGTTCTTGGTGCTTTACATACATTAATTCATTTAATCTTCACAATGACTTTTTTTCTTTTTGAAACAGGGTCTCACTCTGTCTCCCATACTGGAGTGTCCTGGCCTGGTCTCTGGCTCACTGCAACCTCCACCTCCCAGGATCAAGCAATCCTTCCACCTCAGCCTCCCAAGTAGCTGGGACTATAGATGCATGTCACCACAGCCAGCTAATTTTTTTTATTATTTTTTGTAGAAACAGGCTGCTTTTGCCATGTTGCCCAGGCTGGTCTTGAACACCTGAACTCAGGCAATCCACCTGCCTTGTTTTCCCAAAGTTCTGGGACTACAGGCATGAGCCACTGCACCTAGCCCACAACAACCTTAAAAGAACTGTATTGTTACCCACATTGTACAAATGGGGAAGTTAAGTGATTTGCCCTGATTTCTACCCTTTTTCCTCTGTCTTCACCTCCGTCTCCAGGAGACCACTGAATCTCACATCTCGAGCTTTCTTTCGTATTATAACTTCAAAACCTATCATTGACAGCAAGCTCCTAAGCTCTTCTGGAACCTTTTATCTCCTAAATACCTAAGTTTCTGGGTTTCTCCCACAAATTAAAAAAAAATAATTGGAACATCTTTGTTCTAGTGTTGAGATTGTATAATTTAGTGATATTTGACAAGAGAATGTAATTTTTCTGTAGAAAAGGAAGACAAGGGTGGGATGTGGTGGCTCATGCCTATAATCCCAGCACTTTGAGAGGCTGAGGTGGGCAGATCACTTGAGACCAGGAGTTCAAGACCAGCTTGGGCAACATGGTGAACTCTGTCTCTACTAAAAATTAAAAAATTAGCCAGATGTGGTCACACATCGCTGTAATCCCAGCTACTCAGAAGGCTGAGGCATGAAAATTGCTTGAACCTGGGAGGCGAAGGTTGCAGTGAGCCAAGAACGTGCCATTGCACTCCAGCCTGGGTGACAAAGCAAGACTCTGTCAAAAATAAAAGATGGACTGATGGATGGATGGAAGGAAGGAAGGAAAAAAGGAAGGAAGGAAAGAGAGAGAGAGAAAGGAAGGAAGGAACACAGAATAATTCCACTTATGAATGGGAAAAATAAAGTGTGGAGAAATTATGCAACTTGTTCATCATAGAGTAGATCAGAAATTGAGTTGGCATGGTATCAAGGTGACCAGATCAGCCTGGCTTACCCAGGACTTTTTCTATAGTTTAGTATTGAAAGTCCTCCATCCTAGGAAATTCCTCAGTCCTGGCAAATGGTTGGTAGCTCTATATGTGATCTCTTGATTCCTGGGTCCCCATACAGTCCCTTAGGTTACGGAGGTCCAGCCTCCTTGCTCCCCTCCCTCCCCACTTTTTCATCTGCTATACTTACTCCCTGATGATCTGATACATCAGAAGTTAACAAGACATTCAGGGTTGATAGTGGTGTTTAATGTTTCCTCTAAAGCATATTAGTTGTCCTTACCTGGGTTAAATTTCCCTGTCTTACCCAAGCCTTCTATAGTGTAGCTTGGCTCTTTCCATGCTTTGCATCACATCAGCTTAAATCATAAGGGATTTGAGAAGAACTTTTCACTCTGTTCCTACTCCAACTGTATATTTAAGATTAATTTATCATTTTGGAGCTGAGCCTATTGACTAATACTCTGTTGTAATGAAAGTCATGCCACCATGCATTTCTCCAGAGCTTTTCAGTTGAGAAAGTTCTTTGACACACACGCGTGCACGCACGCACACACACACACACACAATCTTGTTAGATGCTATCAATAACCCCCTTAAGTAGGCAGGTACTTACTGGTTGAAAGAAATAAGAATAAAATTAAGGAAAGATTTTCTCTTGAAATGTCTTCAGGAAATATTTTATGAAACACAATTTAAAGTCTTTTGTTTCTCTTAGATTTTATCTTCAAATCATACGCTGAAGTAGAGATCTGAATTATTTGAAACCAGCTACTGGCAAGCCTATAGCCATAAGAAATCCCAAAGTGGGGCTGGGGGATGTTCTTCTGCTCTGAGTGCTATGAATCAAACAAAGCTATGGGCAAAAGAGTGATGCTAAAATGCTGCGGCTTTATTCGTGGGATTTTTAAAAATTTAGAACCATTTAAGTTATATTAATATATTGTTTAATTTCTAAAGTTTTGGTAGCTTCAGTTACTCCATGTTATGCTGAACTGAATGACATTATTTCAAAGAGCTGCCTACTCATAAACAGGCCTAGTCATAAGAATCACTTAGGGTTCTTTTTAAACTCAGATATTAGTATATATGCAGATCTTCTAGAAAGCTTGTTAAAATGCACATTCTGGGATCCTATCCCAGAGATTCTGATCCCATAGGTCTGGAGTGGGACCCAGGGATCTTTGGCTTTAAAAAGCATTTTCATGTGATCTGAGGCAGATGATCTGAGGATCTCTACAGCTTTGCTATTTACATCTGCCAACATTGGCATCACCTTGGATATTTTATTTATTTTTGACTTATTTATGTTTATGTTTATTTATTTATTGAGACAGGGTTTCATTCTGTTGCCCAGGCTGAAGTACAGTGGTGTGATCTCAGCTTACTGCAGCCTCTGCCTCCTGGGCTCAGGTGATCCTCCTACTTCAGCCTCCCAAGTATCTGGGACAACAGACAGACACACACACCACTATGTCTGGCTTTTTGTATTTTTGTAGAGGCAGGGTTTTGCTATGTTGCCCAAGCTGATCTCAAACTCCTGGCCTCAAGCCGTCTTCCTGCCTTGGCCTCCCAAAGTGCTGGGATTGGATATTTTAGAAATACAGAATCTCAGGCTCCACCCTGGATCTCCTGAATCAGAATCTGCATTTTAATAAGATTCCTAGGTAATCTGTATGCACATAAAGTGTAAGAAGCAGTGCCCTACAATACAGCAAATACCACCACACCAATCCAGAAATGGAAACCAAGTGAGAGCTCTGAGTGGATAACATGGAGCAATGGAGACTTTCAACATGTACTTAATGGCCAGTGTGGTGGCTCACACATGTAATCCTAGCACTTTGGGAGGTCAAGACAGGAAGATTGCTTAAGGCCAGGAGTTTGAGAACCGCCTGAGCAATATAGCGAAATCCTGTCTCTACAAAAATATTAGCTGGGCATTGTGACATGCACCTGTAGTCGCAGGTACTGGGGAGGCTAAAGTAGGAGGATTGTTTGAGCCTAGGAGTTCGGGATTGCAGTGAGCCGTGATGGCACCACTGCACTCCAGCCTGGGTGACAGAAAGAGACCCTGTCTCCAAAAAAATAAAATAAAACCAAACATGTACTTAATAAATATTCATTAGGTGGATATATTTTCACAAGAGACAGGGAGAAGGACTATAGAAGTCCCTGGTGTAAACTAACACCGAAAAGTCCTGAATAAAGCAGAAGTCCACATAAGAGTTAAAGGAGTTAAGTAAGTCTATTTTATATATTAATCAGTAAGTATTTATTAGGTGTTTGCTATGTACCTAGAACTTTGCTTCTTCCATTCTATTTGGGGGAGAGAAAGCTAATATAGAGGAAACTTTTAGAGGATAATGACATATCCATATGCTATGTGAACACTTAGTGTTTGCAATTGGAGTTTGAGTAAAGGGGGAATGAATGTCTAGAATAGTCAGAGGAACACCCATGATGAAGGAGGAAGATGAGCTAATCAGTAAACTGTGGGTAGAATTTTTGTAGGTTGACAGGAAGCCCTCCTAAATAGGAGAAAAAGCAAGGAGAGTAAAATTGAAAATGAGTTTCATATGTCTGGGAAACAGAGACGTGAGTGGCCCATTGTGGCAATGGTTTAAAGTGAGAGGTGGAAAACTAGAACATTATGTAGGATGAAACTAAATTGTAGATAATTCTTAAAGTCATAAGTAGAACATGCTCTATCATGTGTTTTGCAGATGCTGTTATTTCCCCCAATATCCATTCTTTCTTTCTTCCTTATTGGAGGAGGATTCTTTGTTGTTGTTGTTCAGCCTATGGACAACAAAAGCATGGACTACATTTCCCAGCACACTTTGCAGTAAGGTCTGATCATATGACTATAATCTGGCCAATGAAATATAAACAGAAGTATCAGCTGTGACTTCTCTAAGGTATCCTTAAAGGATGAAAGACACATCTTCCTTTTTCCTGTTAACTAAATAGGGATGAGGAAACTGGAGCTCAGGTAGCCATTCTGGACCTGAAGGTGGAAGTCACAAGCTAGGGAGAGCAAACAACACATGTGTGGATCCCTGATGATTAGGTCATCCTAACCCTGGACTGCTTTCCTCTGGTCTCTTTAACAGGAGAGACCAGAGGAAAACCATGAGAGAGACGTAAATTTCTGTCTTGTTTAAGCCACTATTGTTGTGCTTTGGATTTTCTTGTCATGTACAGCCAAGCCTAATTATAACTAATAAAACATGCAATTGAAAGACAGAAATGCAAGGATTTATGCATCAGGTATCATTCTGGTTGTATCTCTTACAAACTCTATGCAGTAGTAGATTAGTAACCTAATCTCTCTAAGCCTTTGTCTCCTCACATGTAAAACAGGAAGAACATCCCTCAAGGGTGATTGTGAGGAGCAAATTATATTAAATATATAAAGTATTTATCATAGTGCTGGTACATAGTATACTCTTAATAAGTGTACCTTTTCTAATTATATACATGGGCAGATCAGCAAGCCAATACAGGACACAGTGATGTCTGTGGAAATTTAGAGGACATCCACATCTAGAAGATTAGCATGACACTAGTTGGCGTTATGATTTGGAAGATGAATAGATTAGAAGCAGTGAAAAGCTTCAGAGATCTCAAGTCTGGCTTGTGGCATTAGCAGTGGAACTGAAGTGGATATTTATTGAACCCCTTTTTATATGTCCTAGGCATATTCTAGGAGTCAAATCCACAGTGATAAACAAAAACACACATGGTTTTTACACTTAAAGAGTTTACAGGCTAGTATGGGAGTCAGACATAAAACTACTAATGGATAATTATATAATGATAAACTGAGGTACGTGACCTGAGGGAAAGGAACAGAATGTTCCGAGAGCTCATATTAGAGGAACTGAATGTAGTAAAGCGCAATTAAGCTGGGATATGAAGAACAAACCTGGGTTAACTAAGAGAGGCAGAAACTGCATCCTCTGAAGGGAAATGAAGGGGAAAGGCCATGTGGTGAAAAAGGTCACAATGAGTTCTCAAAATAAAGATAAAACTAGTGCACCCACAGTGGTGAGTCCAAGGGGAGCCTAGTCTGAGATGGGCTAGACAGGTAGGCAAGAGATACACCCTATGGGGTCTTGCAGATCATCATAAAGGGTTTTATTACAAGGATGATTGGAAAGTGCTGGCAGGTTTTGAGCAGAATCCTAGGATGCCCAGCCATCCCAGTTTGCCTAGGATTGAGGGATGTGAGACTTTCAGTGCTGAAATTGGAACAGCTGGCCGGGCGCAGTGGTTCATGCCTGTAATCTCAGCACTTTGGGAGGCTGAGGTGGGCAGATCACGAGGTCAGGAATTTGAGACCAGCCTGGCCAACGTGCCAAACCCCCATCTCTACTAAAAATACAAAAATTAGCCAGGTGTGGTGGTGGGCATCTGTAATCCCAGCTACATGGGAGGCTGAGGCAGGAGAATCACTTGAACTCAGGAGGCAGAGGTTGCAGTGAGCCAAGATCATGCCATTGCACTCCAGCCTGGGTGACAAGAGCAAGACTACATCTCAAAAAAAAAAAAAATTGGAACAGCCACAGACAAACCAAAAGGTTGGTCACCCTCATAGTTACATGATCTGATTTTTTTCCTAAAAATTAATTTTGGCTGTTTTATAGAAAACTAACTGTAGGAAGGAAGAAGTGCAATTGACAAGACAGTTAGGAGGTTATTGCAGTATCCAGACAAGAGAGGATGGTAGCTTGGGCTAGGGTGATGACAGTGGAGTTGAGGAAAAGAGGATGAGTTTGAGAGAAATTTAGGGGTAAAACTGGCAGGACATGGTGAGATATGGAAATACTACTTTTAAGACTGCCTAGATTAACTCAAGTATAAGAGTGAAATCTGGATTCAAATCCTATTTAGGACTACTCTAATTATATACTCTTGAGCACTAAAACAATGGGGTCTATACAAAAGGATTTTGCCCTATCCAAAGTACATGCATACCTCTGAGATACTGCAATTTTGGTTCCAAATCATTGCAATAAAGTGAGTGATAAAATTTTTTTGTTTCCAGTGCATATAAAAGTTATGTTTACATTATGCTATAGTCTATTAAGTGTGAAGTAGCATTATGTCTAAAAAAAGTATAAACCTTAATTTTAAAATACTTTATTATTGAAAAATGCTAAGAATTATGAGTCTTCAGCAAACTAATTTTTTGCTGGTGAAGGGTCTTGCCTCCATGTTGATGGCTGCTGTTTGATCACAGTGATAGTTGCTGGAGGTTGAGGTGCTGTGGCAATTTCTTAAAATAAGACAACTATGAACTCTGCAGCATTGATTGACTCTTCCTTTGATGAAAGATTTCCCTGTAGTATGCTATGCTGTTAGATAGCATTTTATTCATAGTGGAACGTCTTTAAAAATTGGAATCAGTCCTCTCAAACCCTGACACTGCTTTATCAACTGAGTTTATGTAATATTCTAAATCCTTTGTTGTCATCTTGACAATGTTTACAGCATCTTCACCAGGAGGAGAAGATTTCATCTCAAGCAATTACTTTCTTTGCTCATCCTTAGAAGCAACTCCTCATCCATTCAGGTTTGATCATGAGATTGTAGCAATTCATTCACATCTTCAGGCTCCACTTTTTACTCTAGTTCTCTTGTTATTTCTACCATATCTGCAGTGACTTCCTTCACTGAAGACTTAAATCCCTCAAAGTCATCCATGAGGGTCGGAATCAAATTCTTCCAAACTCGTGCTATTGTGAATATTTTGACCTCCTCCCATGAATCACATTCTTAATGGCATGTAGAATCCTTCCTAGATTTTCAATTTGCTTTGCCCTAATCCATCAGAGGAATCACTATCCATGGTAGATATAGCCTTAGGAAATATATTTCTCTTCAATAATAGGATCTGAAAGTCAAAATTACTCCTTGATCCATGGGCTGCAGAATGGATACTTTGTTAGCAGGCAAGAAAACAACGTTAATCTTCTTGGACCTCTCCATCAGAGTTCTCAGATGACAAGGTACATTGTCAATGAACAATAATATTTTGAAATGAATTTTTTTTCTGAGCAGTAAGTCTCAACAGTGGGCTTAAAATATTTAGTAAGCCATGTTATAAATAAATGCACTGTCATCCACGCTTTGTTGTCTCATTGATAGATCACAGAAAGAGTCACTTTAGCATAATTCTTAAGGGCTAGAATTTTCAGAATGGTAAATAAGCATTGGCTTCCACTCAGTCATCAGTTACATTAGCCCCTAACAAGGGCCTTAGCCATCCTTTGAAGCTTAGAAGTCAGGCATTCACTTCTTACTAGCTATGAAAGTCCTAGATGCATCTCCTCCCAATATAAAGCTATTCTGTCTACGTTGAAAATCTAGGGTGTAGTATAGCTCCCTTCATCGATCATCTTAGCTAGATCTTCTGGATAACTTGCTGCAGTTTCTACATCAGCACTTGCTACTTCACTTTGCACTTTATTTTGTGGAAATGGCTTCTTTCCTTAAACCTCGTGAACCAACCTCTGCTAGCTTCCAACTTTTCTTTTCCAGCTTCCTCACCTGTTTCAGCCTTCATCGAATTAAAGAGTTGGGGCTTTGCTCTGGATTAGACTTTAGCTTAAGTAAATGATGTGGCTGATTTGATCTGTCTAGACCACTGCTACTTTCTCCCTATCTACAGTAAGGCTGTTTCGCTTTCTTATTCATGTGTTCACTACAGTAGCACTTTTAATTTCCTTCAATAACATTTTCTTCGCAGTCACAACCTGGGTAACTGGTGCACAAAAGACCTAGTTTTTGGCCTGTCTTGGCTTTCAACATGCCTTCCTCATTTCTAAGCTTCATCATTTCTAGCTTTTGATTTAAAGTGAAAAATGCAACTCTTCCTTTCACTTGAACACTTAGAGGCCATTGTAGGGTTGTTAATTGGCCGAATTCCAATATTGTTGTGCCTCAGGGAGTAGGGAGGTTCAAAGAGAGGGAGAAAGATGGGAATGGCCAGTTGGTGGAACAAACAGAACATACACATTTATCAATTAAGTTCACCGTCTTCTATGGGCAAGGCTCTTGGAACCCCAAAACAATTACAATAGTAACATCAAAGATCACTGATTACAGATTAACATTACAGATATAATAATAATAATAAAAGTTGAAAATATTGTGACACAGAGACAGGAAGTAAGAACATGCTGTTGGAAAAAATGGCACTGTTAGACTTGCTCAATACAGTGTTGCCACAAACCTTCAATTTGTAAAAAGCACAATATCTGCAAAGCACAATAAAGTGAAGTGCAATAAAATGAGGTATGCTCAAATAAACTATCTGGTCTGAGCTTTAGTTTCAGAAATCAAAGGCCATAAAGAAAAGTTATGGCTCTTAACTTGCTGCCTTTAGGCATTTCAACCACCTCAGATAAACGTGTTCCTCAAGGAAAATGATCTTCTTTATAGCATAACAACAACACCTAACCCCACACAGATTGGCTATAAATGACGCCAAAAAAACTTTTCACCTGGATATGCTCTAAAATGTTTTTTCCTCCTGTTAGGAAGTGTTTCAGTCTTCCATGAGCTACTTATCTGGGTTTTATTGGTATAAGAACTGTGCTTGCAAATATTCATTTGCTTCTGTCAGATTTCTAAACTCATGCACTAAACATAGTGAAGGAAATTATGGTTGTCATTGTGGCTTTGTAATAACTTCAACATTCTTTGAAGATGTTTCACCTTTTTAATAGGTATAACAAATAGTGTGTATGAGGAGACTGCAAAAAGTTCATAGAAAAATGGAATTAAAAGATAAAAATAAAAATTATAAACTTATTTCTCAACATAAACTCCATCACATTCAAGACACTTTTATCAGTGGTGATACCAGCCTCAGTCTCTAAAGAACTGAGGATCCTGGGAACTTAACCATGTCAATGGGGTCTTTTTACATTATTAACTGAAGAAAATGGGTGCCCTAAGATTTTTAAAGATTAGGAAAAAAAACAAGTCAGAAGGAGCCAAATCAGGACTATAAGGTGGATGCCTAAAGATTTCCCATAAAAACTCTAGCAAAATTGCCCATGTTTGATGAGAGGAATGAGTGGAAGCATTGTTGTGTAGAAGTACTCTCTGGTGAAGCTTTCCCAGGCATTTTTCTACTAAAGCTTTAGTTAGCTCTAAACATTTTCATAATAAATAAATGTTGTTATTCTTTTGCCTCTCCCCCCCACCCCCTGCCGGAGGTCAACAAGCAAAATCCATTGAGGAGCCCAGGAAACTGTGACCATGACCTTTACTGTTGACCAGTCTGCTCTTGCCTTGACTGGACCACTTCGACCTCTTAGCAGCCATTGCTTTGATTGTGCTTTGTCTTCAAAGTCATACTAGTAAAGCCATGTTTCATCTCCAGTTACAATTCTTCAAAGAAATCCTTCAGGATATTGATCCCACTTGTTTAAAATTTCCATCAAAAGTGCTGCTCTTGCCTGCAGCTGATCTGAGCACAACAGTTTTGGCACTCATCGGGTGGGAAGTTTGCTCAACTTTAATTTTTCAGTCAGAATTATGTAAGCCAAACCAATTATGATGTCTATGGTGCTGGCTATTGTTTGTGCTGTTAATCATCGGTCCTTTCCTATTACAGCATGAACAACTTTATTTTTTCCTTGAAAATTTATATAGATGGGTGGAAGAATGTTGAAATCATTGATGCCTTATCAAAAGTTTATGGTGACAATGCCCTAAGAAATCAGCAGTTTACAAATGGATAACTCATGTTATTAATAAGAAGGATTGAGATAATGTTGAAGATAAAGCCCACAGTGGCAGACCATCTATATCAATTTTCACAGCCTCCACCTCCCAGGTTCATGAGATTCTCCTGCCTCAGCCTCCTGAGTAGCTGGGACTACAGGCATGCACCACCATGCCCGACTAAGTTTTGTATTTTTAACAGAGATGGGGTTTCACTGTTTTGGCCAGGCTGGTCTCAAACTCCTGACCTTATGATCCACCCGCCTCAGC
Source organism: Cacajao melanocephalus (assembly GCA_963573385.1). Classification (NCBI taxonomy): domain Eukaryota; kingdom Metazoa; phylum Chordata; class Mammalia; order Primates; family Pitheciidae; genus Cacajao; species Cacajao melanocephalus. Next base: position 1,991 of record CAUYLG010008351.1, on the reverse strand, counting down.
CTCCCAAAGTTCTAAGATTACAGGCATGAGCCACTGTGCCTGGCCATTACTATTTAAAATCCATCAAACTTCTGAGCAGTAAGGAACCTATTGAGCAACCTGAGGGTTCTTTAAATATATAAAGATATATATTTATACCACTATATGTTTATTCATTTGTATATCATCATAAATATATAAATATAGACATATACACCTATATATCATTATAGATATATAAATGAATACATATATGGTGATACACATAAACATATATATGGACAAATATTAAAATATATATGGTCATATATGTGAAGAAGCATATATAAATATATAGTAATATATGTAACACATTTATCAGATATATTGAGATATAATAATTCACATTTCCTACACAATTCACCCATTTAAAGTATGCAATGTAATGTTTTTTAGTGTATTCACAGAGTTGTGCAACTATCACCAAAATCATTTTTAGAACGTTTTCATCAACCCCAAAAAACCTCATATCCCACTAGCAGTCATTTCTTTTCCCCCAAATTTCCCAGTAGCAATACCCGGGAAATGGCTATTCTGTTTTTTGTTTCTATGGATTTGCCTGTTGTAGACATTTCATATCAATGTAATAACACAATATGTAGCCTTTTGTGTTTGGCTTCTTTTACTTAGCATGACGTTTTCAAAGTTCATTCAAGTTATAGAATGTATTGGGACTTCACTTCCTTTCACTGCCAAATCATACTCCATTATCTGAATATAACACATTTTATTTATTAGTTCATCAGTTGATGGACATTTGGATTGTTTCTGCTTTTTGGCTATTATGAATAATGCTGCTGTAAACATTCAGGTACAAGTTCTTATGTGGACATAGGTTTTCAGTTCTCTTGGATGTGTACCCAGAATTGGAATTGCTGGGTCATATGGTAACTCTACATTTAACCTTTCAAGGAACTGCTTGACTTTTCCAAAACAGTGATACATTTTACATTCCCATCAGCAATGTAGGAGGGTTCCAATTTTCCCACATTCTTGCCAACACCTATTTTCCCTCTTTTTGATTATAGCCATTCTAGTGGATGTGAAGTGATAGCTCATTGTAGTTTTGATTTGATGACTAATGATGTAAAGTATCTTTTCATGTACCTATTGGTTATTGTGTATATATATATATATATATATATGTTTTTTTTTGTTGTTTTTTGACAGAGTCTTGCTCTGTCACCCAGGCTGCAGTGCAATGGTGCAATCTTGACTCACTGCAACCTCCACTTCCTGGGCTCAAGCGATTCCCCTGCCTCAGCCTCACAAGCAGCTGGGATAGCAGGCACTCACCAACATGCTTAGCTAATTTTTATATTTTTAGTAGAGACAGGGTTTCGCCATGTTGGCCAGGCTGATCTTGAACTCCTGACCTCTGGTGATCCACCCATCTTGGCCTCCTAAACTGCTGGGATTACAGGCATGAGCCACTGCATGCTGCCTTGTATATTTTATTTGGAGAAAGCTCTATTGAGATGCTTTGTTTTAATTGGATTATCTTTTTATTGTTAAGTTGTAATATATATTCTAAATGCAACTTCTTTATCAGGTATATATGGCAAATATTTTCTTCCATTCTGCAGATTTTCTTTTCAATTGTTCTTTTCTTTCTTTCGTTCTTTCTTTTTTTTTTTTTTTTTTTCTTTTTTTGAGACAGGGTTTTCCTCTGTCACCCAGGCTGGAGTGCAGTGGCACAATCACAGCTCACTGCAATCTTAACCTCCTGGGTTCAAGCTGTCCTCCCACCTCAGATTCCTGAGTAGCTAGGACCACAAGTGCACACCACCACAACTGGCTACTTTTTCTTTTTCTTTTTTCTTTTTTTCTTCTTTTTTTTTTTTGAAAGAAAGAAAAAGAGAGGAAAGAAAGTGAGAGTGAAAGAAAGAAAAAAAAGAATGTAAGAGAGAAAGAAAGAGGAAGAGAAAGAGGGAGAGAGAATGGGATTCTTGTTCTATTGCCCAGGCTAGAAT
>CAUYLG010008349.1:0-102226 GCA_963573385.1 Cacajao melanocephalus | reverse complement strand
CTGGTTGGCTGCTTGTTTGTTATTTTCATCCCTTATTCCTTCCTGTCTCCATTGTTAAGCACAATTATTGGCATAAAAGAGGTTTTTAATACCCATTTTTAGACTGCATTCTAGCCTGGGCAATAGAACAAGAATCCCATTCTGTCTCCCTCTTTCTCTTCCTCTTTCTTTCTCTCTTACATTCTTTTTTTTTTCTTTCTTTCACTCTTTCTTTCTTCTTTTCTCTCTCTTTCTTTCAAAAAACAAAACAAAACAAAACAAAACAAAATTAGCCAGGTGTGGTGGCACATGCCTGTAATGCCAGCCACCTTGGGCGGCTGAGGCAGGAGAACTGCTTGAATCCAGGAGGTGAAGGTTGTGGTGAGCTGGGATCGTGCCATTGCACTCCAGCCTGGTCAACAAGAGTGAAACTCTGTTTAAAAAAAAAAAAAAAAAAAAAGCGCAACTAATGGCCTCCAAAACATTGTTAACAATTGTTTTTTTGAAAGATGTTTAAAATAAAACCTCACTAATTAGAACCAACCTTGAGGAAAAGCCTATTATCTAACCCTCACCTAACTTCCTAACCTTGTGTCTTACATATAGTCCTTTCTTATCCCACCCATATGTTCCATCTTCTAGGCCAGAGTTAGCAGACAGGTAGCCTACTACATCCCATCAGCTCTGATGCCCTTTCTCATGGCATTGTAAACTGATCACAACACATGTGCTTATACACACACACCACAATTGTAATTTTCAAAAAAACACTCTAAGTAGCCATTATCAGTTGTTCAGAGTTTATTCTCAAGCTGTATCTATTTTTCATTCCCTAATTTTTTGCGTGTCAGTCTTCCCTTCTGAGTTTGAGCCTATAAAGGGTGGAGAACAGGTTGCATTTGTTAATTCTACTCAGGATGTGGTAGAGGGCATTGTACATAGCAAATACTCAATGCCAATGAATTTTTGTTAAATTTTGTCTTGTAGGCCAGTCTAGACTGATAAACAGTATATTTCATAGAATTTTTTTACATGTAAGTTTTATCTTTCATCCAATGGAAAGCAAAATATAGCCAGGTAGAATTACTGTGAATCAGGAATGGTTTCTCATTGTTTTTAATATGAATGGTATAGCTAAAATAAAAGAGAGTTCTTACATCCAAAGCAAACACTCTCTCCCCTGAAATCCTTTTTCTGTTATTATAATTTTCTTTAGTGAACCCTTTTATCAGGGCAAAAAATCAATTGCAGCGTCTCTAAATTTTCACAAAGCCTGATTTAATAAGGTTTTCACTAATGGGCTTTTTAATATTATTTCTATTGTGTTTCAGTAATAAAAAGCAGGTTGCTAAAACCACTTTATTTACTCCGTTGTGATATTCTACTGTCATGATTAGCAGATATATTGTTTATTCATAAGATAGCATGCATAACCTTCACTTTGAGGAAGACCATTCTAAAGTAGTTGGATTTGCTCTATCTTTATCGCATTACAAAGATAAGAAGAAGGAATTGCTTGTGGCCGTTTATTCCTTGATGATTTTTTCCCAAACATGTTACTAATTAATAACTTTGCTGAAAATCTAAATAAATCAGAAGGATGAAATATAAAATGAGACACAGACAAGAAGAGAAAAGATTGTTGTGTTGTAGATGACACAATCCATATGTTAGGATTTAATGAAAAGCTTGCGTGCTTATGAAGTGAAACATGCCCTTTTTCATAGTCACAATCTATAGACCCATCGTGTGTGTGTGTGTGTGTGTGTGTGTGTGTGTGTGTGTAATTTTGATGTGGAAGGAAACAGAATCAGGTAAGAAGCTTTCTTTGCTGGAATACTAATAGTCTCTCAATAAGTTTCCCTAATGTCTACAGGGGAAAAAAAAGACCTTAGCACCTTTTAATTTTGCAGCTGTTTTTACACTTTTATTTCCTCTTCTTTCCTCTCACATTTACACAAAAACCTTCTCAAGTCTCTTTTAAGCACCGCAGCAACTAAATCAATCCTAAGTGGCAACCACTTCTAACAGCACTGCGTATGACTGTGTGTTAATTAGCTCCAGTAGATTATCCCCTGGTGTGTGGTGGGGTGTTGGTGGAAACTTTTCAATGTGCCGAGAGTGCTGAGGGTTTCATGTTTATTTTCATGTACTGAGGCAAATTCTCAGGATGTCTTCAAATTATCTCCTTGGGGGTGTTTTTCCTGAGCTAATCCTGACAGAATCTTTCTATCAGATATGCCCATCATCAAGAACAGTAGAACGGTGCACATACAGGAACCTCTGTGCTCAGGGCTGTATGCAAATTTAATGCCCAGCTCATTTCTGTTTCTCTTACATGGATGACAGACATTTTAACAATGTGTTCCACATTCCCCTCTGGGAATCTAGTTGGATTCCTGAATGTATATGAGTGCATATATACATCCATTCAGAGTATGTTTTTGAATACAATGTGGGGAACATATATGCATAAAAATGTGTCTATATATGTATATATAAGCACATTTATTATGAGTAATGTAGACATTGGGATGCATATGTAAAGATGGGAGACAAGCTGCTCTTGATCAGAGATGTGTCTACATCCCAGGGAGACTAATCAGCTGCTGAAAAATGGATAGGGTAGAAGAACTGATAAACAAATCTATTCTGAATATAATTCCACAGTGTTTGGGGTGGGAGTTGTGCCACTATGAAATGGTAAGTAGCAACAGCATAGAAAATCAGCTTTGTTTTTCAGCTATTTTTAATGGAAAAAAATTATATCCTAAGAGCTTTTCTAATCGAAATGCCAATCTTTATGATTGACCATAAGTTTGTGACTGAAGTTCTCTTTGCCATCATTGTATCTGAGATTGTCAACGTAAGTACTTTCTTGGCAATACCATTGTTTTATTTTCAGTGGCTCCTTTCTGTCCTGGGACTATACCTTTCAATTTCTGTTTCCATTCGCTGGGTAGACTGGGATGGCAACCCTAGAAGTACAAGGGAAGAGTGCATCTACTCATCACCTGTAAGCCTCAGTCGCATGCCAGGCTGCCAGCTTTATGCTTTTCTGTCTCTTTTGGCACCCCAGTGTCAAAGATGCTTCCCACAGTGAGCACTTGCTCTGTGCCAAGTATTTAGCTGTTCTATATGAAATGGCCAAATGGCCACCAAAGGTGGTACTCTCCATCAACAATTATTTCCCTTCCTCACCTTCCCCCCACCCCAAAATCCACCTCAAATAAACCTAGCTGCTCAGGAAAAACAGCTTGCTTAATATCCAGATGCAACTTCAAAATAAATCTCCTATATCCCAAATAGCAATACCACCTTTATAGAAATTAGGAGATATTGTTGTCTAAATTATATTGCAAATATTAGATGATTTCATTCTACAAGAGTACTTGTGTCTCATGATAGAACTCCATTTTAAGAGTGAAAACTAAGCCCAGTGAGATTAAATCATTTGCCCAGTAACACATAGCTGATGAGTCCTGATAAATCCAGCTCTTTGATTATTACGTGTGATGCTCTTTTCTTCCCCCAACCCAATGTTAGACATAAAGAAAAAACAATGGTGTTACATGAAAAGGGTGAGAACCTTGAACATCTAGAGCAGCAGAGGAGAGTAAAAGTCCCAATCAAGCCATCCCAATCGAGCTTAAAATCTCTTCTCACATTCTAAACTCTTCTCTTGGAAGATGGAAACAAAGCCTTTCTCACACCCATTGTCCCAGGCCCCTCCTATTGCAACTAAGGAATGATAAAAGACAGAAGAAGAAGCTATTTGTCATCTCTCTGTTCCTCTCTCTGTATATCCCAGTCTTCTCAGTTTTGTCCTGTTTCTCCTACACATACAGTGTTGCATGCCTAAAGAAGGTTCTCTCTTTACTGTTTCTTCCATTGTCAGACTTACTTAGATGGTTCCAAGAATCCCCCTAAGAGTTTTTTCCAGCTTCGCTGAGTTTAAGATGAGTGTCACTTTGAACCCAGCCCAGTTTTAGCATATGGGATTCATTGATGGTGATTCCAGGTTAATTCAAAGGACAGGGCTCCGTATCCTCGGTGGTGTCACATTCAGCCATATTTCCAGTGCTTTGCCTGAGGTCATTGCTCTAGATCACTAATTATCACCAGAGGACATAATTAAATACTGAACGGAGGGTATCGAAAGTCCTAGAATTTGATTTGTGAATTAGTTGCTTTCAATTAAGGAGAATGAATATTTATTGAGCATATATTATATGCTAGGCAGTGTGCAAATGTCATCATGTGATCTTTATAATCGTCTTTTAAAGAAGGTGCTGTTATTTTAGCATTTCATGGAAGAGAAAAATCAAAGCTCTGAAAGAAAAATTTGCCTGAGATCACACAGTTAGGAAGTGGCAGAGCCAGGCTTCAAATCCATTGTTTGGGTTTGTTTTGTAGTGCTTCCCAGATACCCCATCATCAGTAGAAGAGAGAATGTTCATCCCAGGGAGGTTTGGGTGGGCCCAGCTTGAGAGGGACCATGGTGGGCAAGACTTATTTTTGAAGTCTCTTATATTATCTCTAAATATATATGACTTAGGCATTCTATTCTGAGCTATTTTCAGGTTTATCTGATGTCTTTTTAAAACTATGACCAAGAAAAAAAAAATCCTATTTTGTTTAGCCTTTTCTCTGCATACCGTCAGCAAATGGCTGTGTGAACCCTGGAGTTTTTTGACTATTCCAGTGTGAAAACTCAACTGCAGGGGAAATATTGCATATTGGCTTAATGACCTTCTACTCAGGGTTAGCAGGTAAAGCAGAATCTGGGAGTAATGTGATATATATGTAAGCACATGGGTACAGTCGATTATAAAATTTTGTGGATATTCAGTGGAGATAGCTTCAACTTGGCAGTAATAAAAAGTACCAGTACTAGAAAAAAAATGGAAACATTTTTCTGAAGGTGAATTTTGAGCTTTTGCATTTCTCTGTGAGCTTACTGACTGTAGGGATGGTATCTGAGGGGAGTATTAATCCCTGTGTTTTAGCACATGGCCTGGTTGATCAGTTCATTCATTGATTGGTTGGTTAATGAGCAAAAAAGCATGTATATTCATAATATTCCAGCTTAGACAATTTCAGAGATATTAAATATTCTGGGACTAACAGTGGGAAAATTATGATGGAATATGGTCTTTAATCACACTACTTAGAGAATTTTAACACCAAGACCTCTGAAAATCTCTTCAGTTCAATCAGTGCACATCTACCCCTGGCTACCCGATCATCATCATCCATGCCCAGCATCATCTTGTTGCCTTTTCTGTGTCAAAATCCCTCACATCTACTCAAAATATATACTCTAAACCTCTCTGAATGTTATGCTTGCAACAGGATAACCATGCATTTAATACATTTATTTATTCACTCAACATTTATCTATCGAGCACTTCCTCTGTATCTGGCTAGATAGTGCCGGATGCTAAGAAGCAGATCTACTAATATGATAGAGAATTTCAAGTTCAAATGGGTGAAGACCTAAAGTATGTACTAAGATGCCCTCTCTGTCCAGACTTTTCCAGTGCATTGTATGAGAGTTTCTGGAAATGGCATTCCAGTGTTATTCTCTGACTGTAGTGCAGTGAGAATAATAATTTAGTTGCATCTTCTCAGAGATCCAAGAGCAAGGTATTGGTTCTACATGTCTCCCACCTGTCCTCCATATCATAGGAATTTTCAGTTGAGACATTTTCAGTTATAAGAATGCTATCATGAAACTTTAAATTGACTTTGAGTAACTCTTATGTATTAATTCACTATGAAGCAGAGCTAAACTGAAACACAGCAGTTAAATGACTGTCCTTTTGGAATTAGGGTTAACACCTCTGCCTTAATGAAACTTTTATAACTTACATAATATTCTGGCAGGAAAGATGCTGGGTAAGTGTAAAGTCTGATGATGGCTGTTGCTGTTGCTTCTGTGACATTTGGACAACTTAAACCATATGGCCTAAATGTAACTCTAGATAAATGTATAATTTTAGGTTGATTTTGTTTCAGAGCACTTGGAGTTCTGTTTGAATTAAGAGCCAAATCAAACTCCAGAAACAGGTGTATTTCCAAAAAATGGAAGGGATGTGCATTATCGATGACCCAGTCAACAGATTACTGCTTTAAATCAAATAGTGGTATGTGAAAGAATGTCTAAATATAATTGCCAAAACTTCTGTCCAAGAGCAGTTCCGAGACTGTCCGCTTTTCTGAATCCCAGCAAGTGTACTGTTTAATACTTTAGCCTTATGTGAGCATGAAGAATAATCTGACCTGGGAGCCTTATTAAGGCTCAGTCTCCTTTAAGAGATGACTGGTCAATTAATCAGCATCTGAGTCTTTCATCTCCGCCCTTTAACTCAAGTGCTTCAGATTTTGGATACCTGCATTTTCATCTCTCTGACGTGAAGGATCCTTAAAGAAATCTAGCTCCAGATATGTGCAAGCAAGCTCAACTCTTTTAACCTAAGATGTGCTTATACCATGTACCAGAGTTTGTTCTAAGGACTCTAGAAATAGTAACTCATTTAACTCTAATAACAGTCTCATATGGTAATTACTCTATTATCTTCACTTTATAGATGAAGAGACCAAGGGGCAGAGGAGTGAAGTAATTTGTCCAGGGATCCATAACTCTGAAGCAGTGAATCTAGGATTCTTACCCAAACATGCTAGTGCCACATGTCCCCCCCCGCCTTTTTTTTTTTTTTTTTTTTGAGATAGGATCTTGCACTGTTGCCCAGGCTGGAGTACAGTGGCATGATCATGGCTCACTTCAGCTTCAATCTCCTGGTCCTAAGTGATCCTCCTACCTCAGCCTCTCAAGCAGCTGGGACTACAGGTGCGCACCACCATGCCCTGTCTAATGTTTTTTTTTATTTTTAGTAGAGATGATATCTTGCTATGTTTCTTGGGCTGGTCTGGAACTCCTGTGCTCAAGTGATCCTCCCATTTTGGCCTCCTAAAGTGCTGAGATTACAGGTGTGAGTCACTGCATCAGCCTCCCTATGATCTTAACCACTATGCTCTACTACTTTCCCTACCTGATAGAGTGACTCATTTTTGCTTCTGTCAAAACCATAGAATCTTCCTGGAAAGAGATTAAAAGTCAGATTTTTCAACAAGATTTGCTTTTAGGGAAAAAAAAACACTCTTAAGATTGGCATTGCTAATGGTCCTCTATATAGCAGAACATATTCCCAATTAAAACCTCTTTGCTTTCCTGGGACACACATGGCCCCATAATTTTTAAGTCCATGATTTTTAAACTGCAGAGCAGGATCTAATAATTACCTTGCTTATTTTGCCCTTTTGTCTAAGAAAAGCGAAGATGTTATAAAAAGGAAATTGCAAATTTTATCAGCTGCAGTTTAGACAAGAAACCAAGGTTCTGCTTAGGACAAAACTATGAGCAATCAGGTGAGTCTTTTAAATCTATTCCCAAGACAATGTCTCAGACTGTGAAATAATACAATCACTAGGGGAAGGGAATTTCATAGCATAAATCTTCCAGCATTAAATCTCAACCCTGAGTATCTTTATAAAGAATCTGAGTTGATTTCAGCCACCATGGTAACTAGAAAAGCACAGGAGACTGAAGAAGGTGAAGAAATATAGTAATGAGAACCCCTCAACTCCTCAAGTGCTGTCTGTCTTTACCATTCATTCTGCCGCTTAACAATACCATATCATGTTTTATGTATTAAATTGGTCTTATGTGTGTATTTTCTCCCTCCAGCTGTATAGTAAGCCCTGGAGGACTGATTAGCATTTTGTATACTATTGGCACCTCTCAGTGACATAGTGCAGACCTACAGATGGGTTTATCCTTTCACTCATGTCTTCCCACAATCCAGTTTGAAGAACTCTTTTTTTTTTTTTTTTTTTTTTGAGAGAGAGTCTTGCTCTGTCACCCAGGCTGGAGTGCATTGGTGCAATCTCAGCTCACTGCAATCTCTTCCTCCCAGGTTCAAGCAATTCTTCTGCCTCAGCCTTCTAAGTAGCTAGGATTACAGGCACAAGCCACCACGACAGGCTAATTTTTATATTTTTAGTAGAGACAAGGTTTCACCATATTGGCCAGGCTGGTCTTGAACTCCTCACCTTGTGATCTGCCTGCCTCAGCCTCCCAAAGTGCTGGTATTACAGGCGTGAGCCACTGCACCCAGCCTGAAGGACTCTATTAAGGAGAGGGCAAAAGCTGTGAGGTAAGAAAGGCCCAGATATACATGACTCGGCTAAGGGAGATGATGAGGATGTGGTTATGAGAAGTCCCAGGAATACAGCACTGGCAGAAGCAACTCTTTTAGTGGGTTATGAATCAGCTACCACTGAGTTGCTGTACATAGCATCTCTACTCTTGACAGCAGTCCTCTAGATGAGGACAACAAAAGCCCAGAGATATTAAGTCACGTGCCACTGTCTGTTTCAGAGCCAGATCACACCCTGGCTATTGTAATTCACTCCTTTCTGTTATATTTCTCACTTTGGACAAGTTATCCAACCTTGACCTTCAGTTACCACCTTTGTCAGAATGCTGAAACTCACATCTACCTTGCAGGCTTTTGTGAGAATAAAGTAAGAAAATGCAAAAAAGGGTTTATCACTGAGCTACTCTCATAGAAGATGCTTTATAAAAATCAGTTAATCATCATCATCATTGATTGCCTTCCTTTTCAAAATCCCTTCCCCAGTGCTCAAACCCTTAAAAATAAGCATTCATCAACTGCTAACTAGACTAAGAATGAGAATGTGTTATAGGCCGGGCGCAGTGGCTCACGCCTGTAATCCCAGCACTTTGGGTGGCCGAGGCGAGTGGATCACTTGAGGTTAGGAGTTCAAGACCAGCCTGACCAACATGGTGAAACCCCGTCTCAAAATTAGCCAGGTGTGGTGACACATGCTTGTAATCCCAGCTACTCGGGAGGCTGAGGCAGGAGAATCGCTGAACCCTGGAGGCAGAGGTTGTAGTGAGCTGGGATAGCACCATTGCACTCCAGCCTGGGCAACAAGAGCGAAATTCCATCTCAAAAAAAAAAAAAGAGAGAGAGAGAGAGAATGTGTTATAATGGCACATTATCTTTAAATCCAGTTACCATATCTCCTAATGAAGTTTTGTTTTGAGATAGGTTATTGTGGGTTAGACCCTCCACACTGTCCAGATTGCCACTCACGCAACCTGAGATACCTGACTGGAATCGGCAGCCTCTGAGTTGCCCTGTGATGTCTCTTCCTCATAATGGTCTGCTCATGCCTGTAATCCCAGCATTTTGTGAAGCCAAGGCTGATGGATCACTTGAGGTTAGGAGTTCCTGGTTTTTGCTTCCTCATCTGAAAAGTAATTCATTGCATCTTTGAAATTTCGTAACCAAAAAATCCTAAAAGTCTTAGTATCTTTAAGCCTTTATAAACCTCGTAGATAAGGTTTATGGTGATAAAAAGCATTTGCAGCTTGTGCCTTGGGAATCAGATGCACTGTGGCTTGTATCTCTCTGCGCATTGTAAAAAAAGTATGTGTCTTGAAATTCTATAATATGTTTGAATATTCAAAAAGGACAGCTAGTTATGGAGAGTGTTACATGGGTAATGTTGAATATCCTTCTTTCCCTACCAAAAGTGGTTAACCATCTATTTCTTTGCAATTGCCCTGTGTGGTTCCTTCAGTGCAGACTGGGCAGGCAAAATAATACGCACTGGGGAAAGCTTACTCTGTTTTACAGTGGTAACATTTCACTGCCTTACAGCCTGCATTTCTTACTTTTACAAACTTGTCACAAACTTTCACCATAATGTCCAAGTCTCCCCTGAAGATTGTGCAAAGCGAAATCAAAATTCTTGCACAGCTTTAATGATGACATCAGTGGTGAGAAAAAGATTATGCACGCACATACACAAATCCAGCTGGTACATGAGCATAAATAACAGTTTGGTGACAGCAGAAAAGTATTGATGCCTTTCAAATTTGATGTCTTTCCCTGAAGAAATTTGCTGATTTGCTGTGTTGAATTTAGGCTAGTTCTCTCTTTTCTTGATAAATCTATTTTTTTTCTCACTTTCTTAAGTTATTATGCATTCGTAAACTGCATCTTGAAAGATCATGGTTGTCATCACCCACCCAATTTTTCTTCTACAGATAATCTAGGGAACTTTTTTAACCTTTATTTTGGCACTTGATGAACAGCAAGATATTAATACATTTAACGGAAATGGGAAAAATAACTTGAGTAAGCCAATAGCTGAGCTCCAGAAAGAAAAGTTTTGATAGCACAAAGTAATAATACTGGTAATAATTTAGGAACATGCCTAGATCAGTATGCTTCTAATTTAAGAGCTAATTATCTTTGTTTTCATTCTTAAAAACAAATTTGTTTTTTCCATTAAATATAAAAATGGTTCCACCTTCTAGCAACCCCTTCATTAAAACTATACAAATAATTAAAACAAAGAAATCACCACATAATTGGGCCATATTACGCATAATTTATTATGCCTTTTCAGCCTTTCGATAATAGTTTATTTGTATAAATAATTTTTACAAAACTTTGGTGTTGTGTAAGGAGGGCACAGTGTCCAGGATGAAAGAAGCAGTGTGATTAGTTGATGAGGTGTTGACATTGCCTTTATTTTATTATAGCTACACAGGTTGATTAGAATCATAACATTAGAATAAATCTGCATACAATTAAAATAAAACATACTGCCAGAAAAAGCACACAGAACTTATGGGCCTGATTCAGTAAGTTCTGGTATAGCTGAAATTTTGCTTTAAAAAATCGTCCACCAGTGTCCTTTTGCTTATGTTTATCGGATGTGTTTTCTTTGACTGTTTTTCTTTACCTTTCTGAAAGATATTTATAACTCTCCAGGGTGCACCATCCTACTGAGATAACTGTGTTCTTAGATGCTTGAAGACAAAGATGAACAGCTCACTTGTGGTGTGTAGTTATCTCATTATCTCTACCCACCCTGTTGTAGGGTATTGCTTGAGCTCCAGTGAACTGTTGCCCTGCTGGCAAACAAGCCCCTTGCAGCTCATGACACGTGTTTTAACCATTATTTAGGCGCACTCTTCGCAGTGAGCCTGAATATGCCCTTAGGCTCCCAATGAAAAGGGAGCTTAATGATGTGTCAAAAATTGCACTACAAGGGCCCACAATAAATTCAGACTTTGTAAGTACAGGAGCCAACAGGACAGCTGGAATTTAAGGTAGTGCTCACAACCAGACCACTTGTCATGAAGTCATTCTGTAGGGGAGTGAGTGTGTGTGTGTGTGTGTGTGTGTGTGTGTGCAGCTAGCCCAAAGCAAGAGAAGATAATCTGTGTCAAAATGACTGAGGAAAGAAGTCAAAGGATAAGCTGTAAACTGTGAGTCAAGCCATATACATGTTTTCAAGACAATTTATAAAGAAGATATAAATGTTATTCAAAGAAATCACAGACCTCTTTTCCCAGCAAAAATAACCTTAGGTAGAAATGAAGCTTTGAAAGCTTGGGTCTTTTTGGGGAGGGTGTGGTGATTACTTGCCAACTTTCTTTTCTTACACTGAAGAAAGTACAGGTAAAACTGAGTAACATTTCTAACTCCCTTGGCAATGGAAGTAGCTTCTCATTGTATTTTCTCTTAATCTAGTTTAGAACAAATGGCTTATGCAAGGAGAGAATGCATTATAAAATAACTCTCAAACATTTGTGTAAAGAGAGGCAGACCTTTTATTTTCCTAAAGCAGCTGTTGAATAATGAACTCAAAGTGGAATTAATTAAGGATACCACAGAAACTGTAGAGCCCTTGGGATTGCCCCATTTTTCAAAAATCTTTTAATACCCTAATCAAGCATCAGCAGGTTCATTAAAGAACCTTGTCCTAGGTTGCTACTTGATCAGTAAAGGATTCCATAGAAGTGTTTCTTCTTTTGAATTTATCTTTTTCCCTTATCTCGAGCGTGAATATTATTTGCATTAACAAATTTCATCTCATCTTTTTTATTGTTATTGAAATAACTAAATACTTAAATATTTGACACCAGAAGATGTGTATGCCTAGATGCAGTAATCCTTAAAAACTTAAGAGCTTAAAATAGTATATTTGCCTCAGAAATATACATATATATGCATGTATATATATTGTGTTCCCATAAAATTGTGAACATTTACATTTTTAAACATGTTAACCTGAATTTAATTTGTAAAGAGATTTTAAAATAAAACTCATTAAAGCTTAGTGAATTGCCTTACACAAAGGATTCTTATTTAAGTACCTTTGACTCATAAGGATGGATCCTGGAGACTAGATGGAACACTGTGCTCAATGGCTAAAATGTCAGGTGTCTATCAGCTGTAAGAGGAAAATTTTCAGTGTCCTTAAAGGACATTCAAAAATTATTTCTGGCATTTACATTTGGGAGTTTAAAAACTGCACAAGGACCTTATAAAAACTTTTGCAAAACATATTTTTATTTGTGTATGGTTCCAAATGACAAAACAAATGTTTTATAATTTGTTGCAAATTGGGAACATATAGCAGTGGTTTGAAAGTTTCTGTTGGATACCTAGTGATGGACGATTGCATAAACCAGAACATAATATATAGGCCCATTTTGACCTTTTCAGGAATAGCCTTGACTTGACGTCATCAACTTGGACCTACATTATTCTATAGTCATAGAGCAGTCTGAGCATCTAGAAATTTTCTTGGTATTTCCGCTTATCAACTTAACTCTCAGTCTCCAATCCATTGGCAATACTGGATGTTTTGCTAATATTGGTGTTGGGTTTTTGATGCGACCCAGCACTTCAGTAGCCTACATTTTAAAGATGTCTATAGCATCATGTCTTCTGATAATCTTACAGCAGAGTCTTTATTTATATCTAGACATGGACTAGGATCTGGATCTAATTATCTTTAATTTGTTAATGTTTTACCATTTACAAGGCATGTTCACATCCATTACCTTCAAAACAATCCTGCATGATTGGTTGGGCCATAGTTCACCCAAAGTGCCCCAATTAATGGGTGGTCGAATTAGGGTAAACCTAGGACTATATTCAGTGCTTATTCACCATTCTATATTTCCTCTCAGTTTAAGAAAACGCGGTGAAATTTAAGGAATGACCCATCTTGTCTGTGTTTAGAAATCTGTCAAGAGGAAGAAAGACTGAAAAGTCAAGAGCATGACCATGAGGTAGAACCCCTCTGTGGAAACATGAGGAATGGTCACCGTCAAATATATATTTCCTCTGTAAGGAAACAACTTAGTCAGACGTATAAATTCTCATACCAGGGATGATGGAATTAAATATAACCTAAGGAAATCTGCAGTTACATAGCATAATTACCTCAAAGACCATCAGTATGACAGATACTAGATCTCAGAGCTATTTTCAGCTAGTAAATTGATAGACACCTCAGTGGTCCCAATGTGAACTTTTAAAACCTGTATCATCTCTTACTTTATAGAAGATCCTAAAATTCCATGGGAAAATAAATGTTAATTGTAAAAAATAAATATTAAATTTGGGAGTAAAAGCAGGGAAGTTGTCTTCTAATACTGCAAGGGCTACTTTTAATATTTTTGGATACTTAATTATAGAAATTATAGATTACAAATGTCAGGCATAGCTTACTGTGATGTATACAAGCCCATGTAAATAGTTGTGCTTCTCAAGAGTGAGTTTCTAACATTTACCTTTGTCCTAGCTCTGGAAGGATACTAAAAGGTGATGTTTTCCTGGTCTGTGGCCAGAAAAATAGAGGAGTTTGGTTTGTTTTCATCTTTTGTTTACCTCTATAGGTGATAATAGAGAAGAATGTATTTGAAGTGAAAAAAAATCCCAGACTCTTTCCTGGGAATTAACATGAAACATCCCAAATGCTGCCTCTGCTGAGTTAGATGCTATAACGAATGTGGCTGTGTTTTCCATGAGGTGCTAAGAGCTACTCACAAAGCAGGAGGAATAGTGAGGCAGCATAGAATACACTTGTGCAAAGGAATGGCTGATACAAGAAGAGAGTTAGAAGTTTATAGTGATAAGCTGGTATTTGTGTGTTGCTAATACACAGGGCTGAACCTTCAAGAAAATAAAACTCATTCTGAGAGTTCAGACGATTATATACTGTAAGGCAGAATTGTGAACACATTCCATCTCTGTCCCATGTTCTTCTTTTTCTCTATTACCTTTCTTTACTCCACTTTACTTTTCTCTCGTCTATTTTTACATGATCCCTTTCTTCCTTTTAGGACATCTTTTCTCTTTTATTTTTCCTTTCTCCCACGTCTCCTTATATTCCCATCCTGTTGTGTTTATCTGTCCCCATTAACTGTCCATGACATGGAGCTGAAGAGACACATGCATAGTGTTTAAGAGCTAAGATTCTGGAGTCAGCCAGAAATCTGGCTCTGCTATGTGACTATGGGCATCTTATTAGGTTGGTGTAAAAGTAATTGTGGTTTTGCCAATTAAAAATTTTAAAATGGATTCCTGAGCAAGATGGCTAAATAAGAACAGCTCTGGTCTGCAGCTCCCAGTGAGACCAATGCAGAAGGCGGGTAATTTCTGCATTTTCAACTGAGGTACCCAGTTTATCTCATTGGGACTGGTTAGATAGTGGGTGCAGACCATGGAGGGCAAGTAGAAACAAGGTGGGGCATTGCCTCACCCAGGAAGCACAAGAGGTTGGGGAATTCCCTCCCCTAGCCAAGGGAAGCTGTGAGGGGCAGTGCCATGACGGGCAGTGCTATTTAGCCCAGACACTATGCTTTTCCCACAGTCCTCACATCCCACAGACCAGGAGATTCCCTCAGGTGCCTACACCACCAGGGCCCTGGGTTTCAAGCACAAAACTGGGCTGCCATTTGGGCAGACACTGAACTAGCTGCAGGAATTATTATTTTTTTTTTTCGTACCCCAGTGGTTCCTGGAACGCTAGCAAGACAGAACTGTTCACTCCCCTGGAAAGGGGGCTGAAGCCAGGGAACCAGGTTGTCTTGCTCAGCAGATCCCACCCCCGTAGAGCCCAGAAAGCTAAGAACCACTGGCTTAAAATTCTCACTGCCAGCACAGCAGTCTAAAGTCAACCCGGGACACTTCAGATTGGTGGGAGTAGGGGCATCCACCATTACTGAGGCTTGAGTAAGTGGTTTTCCCCTCACAGTGTAAACAAAGCCACCAGGAATTTCAGACTGGGTAGAGCCCACCACAGCTCAGCAAAGCTGCTGTTGCCAGACTGTCTCTTTAGATTCCTCCACTCTGGACAGAGCAACTCTGAAAGAAAGGCAGCAGCCTTAGTCAGGCGCTTATAGATAAAACTCGCATCTTTCTGGGACAGAGCACCTGGGGGAATGGGCGGCTGTGGGCACAGCTTCAGCAGACTTAAACATTCCTGCCTGTGGGCTCTGAAGAGAGCAGTGGATCTCCCAGCCCTGTGCTCAAGCTCTGCTAAGGTACAGTCTGCCTCCTCAAGTGGGTCCCTAATCCCCGTGCCTCCTGATGGAGAGACACCTCCCAGCAGGGGTCAACAGATACCTCATACAGGAGAGCTTCAGCTGGCATCTGGCAGGTGCCCCCCAGAACAAAGCTGCCAGAGGAAGGAACAGGCAGGATTCTTTGCTGTTCTGTAGCCTCTGCTGGTGATACCCAGGCAAATAGAGTCTGGAGTGGACCCCCAGCAAACTCCAGAAGGGGTGCCTCTTAGAAGAAAATTAATAGAAAGCAATATTATCAGAATTAACAAAAATGACGACCACACAAAAACTCCATCCAAAGGTCACCAATAGCAAAGACCAAAGGTAGATAAATCCATGAAGATGAGGAAAAACCAGCACAAAAAGGCCGATAATTCCAAAAACCAGAAGGCCTCTTTCTCCTACAAAAGATCACAACTCCTTGCCCCAAGGAAACAAAACTGGATGGAGAATGAGTTTGACAAATTGACGGAAGCAGGCTTCAGAAGGCAAGTAATAACAAACTCCTCTGAGCTAAAGGAGCATGTTCTAACCCAATGCAAAGAGGTTAAGAACCTTGATAAAAGGCTAGAGGAATTTCTAACTAAAATAACAAGTTTAGAGATGACATAAATGACCTAATGGAGCTGAAAAACACAGCATGGAAAGTTTGCAAGGCATACACAAGTATCAATAGCCGAATCCATCAAGTGGAAGAAAGGATATCAGAGATTGAAGATCAACTTAATGAAATAAAGCATGAAGACAAGATTAGAGAAAAAAGAAAGAAAATGAATGAACAAAGCCTCCAAGAAATATGGGACTATGTGAAAAGACCAAAACTACATTTGATTGGTTTACTTGAAAGTGATGAGGAAAATGGAACCAACTTGGAAAACACCCTTCAGGATATTATCGAGGAGAATTTCCGAACCTAGCAAGGCAGGCCAACATTCAAATTCAGGAAATACAGAGAACACTGCAAAGATACTCCTTGAGAAGAGCAACCCCAAGACACATAATTTTCAAATACACCAAGGTTGAAATGAATGAAAAAATGTTAAGGGCTGCTAGTGAAAAACTTCAGGTTACCCACAAAGGGAAGCCCATCAGACTCACAGCAGATCTCTCTGCAGAAACCCTACAAGCCAGAAGAGAGCAGGGACCAATATTCAGCATTCTTAAAGAAAAGACTTTTCAACCCAGAATTTCATAACCAGCCAAACTAAGCTTCATAAGTGAAGGAGAAATAAAATCCTTTACGGACAAGAAAATGCCGAGGGATTTTGTCACCACCAGGCCTGCCTTACAAGAGCTCCTGAAAGAAGCCCTAAATATGGAAAAGAAAAGCTGGTACCAGTCACTGCAAAAACAAACCAAAATGGAAAGACCATCAACACTGTGAAGAAACTGCATCACTAATGGGCAAAATAAACAGCTAGCATAATAATTAAAGGATCAAATTCACACATAACAATATTAACCTTAAATGTAAATGAGCTAAATGCCCCAATTAAAAGGCACTGACTGGCAAATTGGATAAAGAGTCAAGACCCATTGGTGTGCTGTATTCAGAAGACCTATCTCATTTGCAAAGACACACATAGGCTCAAAATAAAGGGAGGGAGGAAGATTTATCAAGCAAATGGAAAGCAAACAAAAGCAGAGGTTGCAATCCTAGTCTCTGATAAAACAGACTTTAAACCAACAAAGATAAAAAAAAATCATTACCTAATGGTAAAAGGATCACTGCAACAAGAAGAGCTAACTATGCGAAATGTATATGCATCCAATACAAGGAGCATCCAGTTTCATAAAGCAAGTTCTTAGAGACCTTCAAAGAGACTTAGACTCCCACATAATAATAGTGGGAAACTTTAACATCCCACTGTCAATATTAGATCAATGAGACAGAAAAGTAACAAGGCTATTCAGGACTTGAACGCAGCTCTGGATCAAGCAGACCTAATAGACACCTACAGAACTCTCCACCCAAATCCACAGAATATACATTTTTCTCAGCACCACATAGCACTTATTCTAAAATTGACCACATAATTGGAAGTAAAACACTCCTCAGCAAATGCAAAAGAACAGAAATCACAGCAAACAGTCTCTCAGAACACAGTGCAATCAAATTAGGATTAAGAAACTCACTCAAAACCACACAACTACCTGGAGACTGAACAACCTGCTCCTGAATGACTACTGGGTAAATAATGAAATTAAGGCAGAAATAAATAAGTTCTTTGAAACTAATGAGAACAAAGACACAATGTGCCAGAATCTCTGGGATGCAACTAAAGCAGTGCTTAGAGGGAAATTTATAGCACTAAATGCCCACAGGAGAAAGCAGGAAAGATCTAAAATTGACACCCTAACATCACAAAAGAACTAGAGAAGCAAGAGCAAACAAATTCAAAGCTAGCAGAAGACAAGAAATAACTAAAATCAAAGCAGAACTGAAGAAGATGTAGACATGAAAAACCCTTCAAAAAAATTAATGAATCCAGGAGCTGGTTTTTTGAAATGATTAACAAGATAGATAGACTGCTAGCCAGACTAATAAAGAAGAAAAGAGAGAAGAATCAAATAGACACAATAAAAAAATGATAAAGGCGATATCACCACTGGTCCCACAGAAATACAAACTACTGTCAGAGAATACTATAAACACTTCTACACAAATAAACTAGAAAATATAGAAGAAATGGATAAATTCCTGGACACATACACCCTCCCAAGACTTAACCAGGAAGAAGTTGAATCCCTGAATAAACCAATAACAAGTTCTGAAATTGAGACAGTAATTAATAGCCTATCCACCAAAAAAAGCCCAGGACCAGATGCATTCACAGCTGAATTCTACCAGAGGTACAAAGAGGAGCTGTAATATTCGTTCTGAAACTATTTCAAGAAAAAGAGAGAATTATCCCTAACTCATTCTATGAGGCCAGCATCATCCTGTTACCAAAACCTGGCAGAGACACAACAAAAAAAGAAAACTTCAGGCTGACATCCCTGATGAACATTGATGCGAAAATTCTCAATAAAATACTGGCAAACTGAATCCAGCAGCACATTTAAAAGCTTATCTACCATGATCAAGTCAGTTTCATCCCTGAGATGCAAGGTTGGTTCAACATATGCAAATCAGTAAATATATCCCATCACATAAACAGAACCAATGACAAAAACCACATGATTATCTCAATAGATGCAGAAGAGGCCTTCAATAAAATTCAGCACCCCTTCATGCTAAAAACACTCAATAAATTAGGTATGATAGAACACATTTCAAAATAATAAGAGCTATTCATGAGAAACTCGCAACCAATATCATACTGAATGAGCAAAAGATGGAAGCATTCCCGTTGAAAACTGGCGAAAGACAAGGATGCCTTCTCTCACTACTCCTATTCAACATAGTATTGGAAGTTCTGGCCCAGGCAATCAGGCAACAGAAAGAAATAAAGGGTATTCAAATGGGAAGAGAGGAAGCCAAATTATCGGTTTGCAGATGACATGATTGTATATTTAGAAAACCCCATCGTCTCTGCCCAAAAAGTCCTTAAGCTGATAAGCAACTTTAGCAAAGTCTCAGGATACAAACATCAGTGTGCAAAAATCACAAGCATTTCTATACACCAGTAATAGAGAACCAAATCATGAGTGAATTCCCATTCACAATTGCTACAAAGAGAATAAAATACCTAGGAATACTACTAACAAGGGATGTGAAAGACCCCTTCAAAAATAGCTACAAACCACCACTCAAGGAAATAAGAGAAGACACAAACAAATCCCATACTCATGAAGAGGAAGAATCAATATTGTGAAAAATATCCCACACTCGTGAAGAGGAAGAATCAATATTGTGAAAATGACCATACTGCCCAAAGTAATTTATAGATTCACTGCTATTCCCATCAAGCTACCATTGACTTTCTTCACAGAATTAGAAAAAACTACTTTAAATTTCATATGAAACCAAAAAAGATCCTGTATAGCAAAGACAATGAAAAATAAAAAGAACAAATCGGGAGGCATCACACTGCCTTACTGCAAACTATACTACTACAAGGCTACGGTAACCAAAACAGCATGGTATGAACAGATATATAGACCAATGGAACAGAACAGAGGCTTCAGAAATAACAGCACACATCTACAACCATGTGATCCTTGACAAAACAAGCAATGGGGAAAGGATTCCCTATTTAATAAATGGTGTTGGGAAAACTGGCTAGCCATATGCAGAAAACTGAAACTGGACACCTCCCTTTTACAAAAATCAACTCAAGATGGATTACAGATTTAAATGTAAGACCTAAAACCATAAAAACCCTAGAAGAAAACCTAGGCAATACCATTCAGGACATAGGCATGGGCAAAGACTTCATGACAAAAACACCAAAAGCCAGAATTGACTAATGGGATCTAATTAAACTAAAGAACTTCTGCACAGCAAAAGAAACTATCATCAGAGTGGATAGGAAACCTACAGAATGAGAGAAGATTTTGCAGTCTATCCATCTGACAAAGCGCTAATATCTAGATTCTACAAGGAACTTAAATTTACAAGAAAAAAACAACCCCATCGAAAAGGCAAAGGATATGAACAGACCTTTCAAAAGAAGACATTTATGCTGCCAACAAACATATGAAAAAAAAGCTCATCATCACTGGTTGTTAGAGAAATGCAAATCAAAACCACAGTGAGATACCATCCCATGCCAGTTAGAGTGACGATCATTAAAAGTCAGGAAACAACAGATGCTGGAGAGGATGTGGAGACATAGGAATGCTTTTACACTGTTGGTGGGAGTGTAAATTAGTTCAACCATTATGGAAGATAGTGTGGTGATTCCTCAAGGATCTAGAACTAGAAATACCATTTGACCAGCAATCCCTTTACTGGGTATATACACAAAGGATTATAAATCATTCTGCTATAAGTACACATGTTCACAGATTTTTATTGCAGCACTGTTCACTATAGCAAAGACTTGGAACCAACCCAAATGCCCATCTATGTTAGACTTGTTAAAGAAAATATGGCACATATATACACCATGGAATACTATGCAGCCATAAAAAATGATGAGTTCGTGTCCTTTGCAGGGACATGGATGAAGCTGGAAACCATCATTCTCAGCAAACTAACACAGGAAGAGAAAACCAAACACCACAAGTTCTCACCCACAAGTGGGAGTTGAACAATGAGAACATATGGGCACAGGGAGGGGAACATTACACACTGGGGCCTGTCAGGGGGTGGGGGCAAGGGGAGGGATAGCATCAGGAAAAATACCTAATGTAGATGACAGGTTTGTGGGTGCAGCAAACCACCATGGCACATGTATATCTATGTAACAAACCTGCACATTCTCCATATGTATCCCAGAACTTAAAGTATAATAAATAAAAATTCAACAGATATTAAAACCATGCAAAAAAATTTTTAAATGGCAAAATCACAATCAGTTTTGCACCAACCTAATACTTAAACCTTTTTGAGCCACATGCTATTCATCTGTAAAATGAGGCTAATAAAATAACCTAATTCACAGTTACTGAAAAGAAAATGCAGCTGACCCTCAAAGAACATGAGTTTGAATTGCAAGGGTCCACTTATATAAGAATTTTTTTCAACCGAAGGCAGGTAGAAAATACAGTATCCATGGGATATGAAGCCCACAGACAGGACAAGCCAACTTTTTGTATACCTGGGTTTCTCAGGGCCAGCTACAGGACTTCAGTATGTTCAGGTTTTGGTATCAGAGGGTGGTCCTGGAACCAATCCCTGGTGTATACCAAGGGACAACCATATAGTATAATGCCATTTAGCACAGTTCCTGAAACATGCTAAATGCTTAATGAGTGCAGGCTTTTGTTTGGGTTTTATTTATTCTGGGAAAATATGGAAGTAATGGAAATAGATTAGAAATATACATACAATATTTCAAGTTGCATATGTAAATAAAGGAATCACACTGATGGTTAGAGAACAAGAGGAAAAATAAGATAGTTCCAGTGCTGAAGGTGGCACATAAAATGCAGAGCTCAAGTACTAGACAGGGGAGGGTCAAAATGTAGGATCTGTGTGTCCCAGAAAGTCAATGAAGGGAAACCCTATCAGATACATGATTCACAATTTCTTTGATGTTTCTATATTAAGCCCATTATTTGCTCAGTATAAGCCCAACTATTTCCAGTACGAAGACCTCAAAAGTTCTTATTCAAGAGCCTTTGAAAAGTTGGCAGTGTATAATGTGAACAAAATCTCCAGAGTTAAATACAATGCTGTGTTTCATAGAATTCTTTCTTTTAACTTCCCTCAGTAGAGGCTGCTGCTGCAACACCAAAATGCAGTTCCGTCAAAGCAACTCTAGCACTAAATACAGACGATGAAATTTGGAACCAGACAGACTTGGTTTGAATTGTGTAAAATGCCACTTACTTGCTGGATGGCCTTGAGCAAGCTATTTGACAGTGCTGGGAGTGTTTCCTGATCTGGAAAAGAGATATTAAACCCTACTTTGCATGGTTACTTTAAAGATTATTACTCAGGTATGAAAAGTGCCTATCTCAGTGCTAGGCACAGGGACACAATAACTATTGAGGTAACATAGCTATGGGGTTTAAGTATGTTACTCTCAAATGGTTTGGCTAAATCCAAAAATATAATTTAGAAGATCTAAAAAGGAATGTATGTCCTTCAGGCAACCTTCCATAAATACAATTTCTCACAACTGATTTTTGATAGGCACTGGGCAGCAAGCATTCAGCGTTATCCTCTTTTGACAAGTACTTGGAGTGCAAATATTCTGTTGCCAATTAGGGACAGACCATGCTTTAAGCCTCAGCTGAGATGGGAATATAGTTGACAACTCTTTTAAAAGTTGAGAAGTCTAACCAAAACATAAATCTGTAAAATGCCACCTCGCCTCCACATGGACATGGGCTGAGAATGGGACAGGCTTTTTCTCACAAACCTCAAAATTCTATGCCAAAGAGCATGACTGTGATTATTTTAGCCTGCAAAAAATGTTAAAGAAGGTGTTATGAAACTCCCAGTACCATAGGCATAAAGAAGGTCCCATTAAAGCAACCCTTGAACAACTAACCTTATAACTTCCTGTGAGTCCTCCACCAAAACTTGCTATGCTTTGGTGATAAGATAAATCACCTCTTTACAGAGTGGTTAACTGTAACCAACATGAGTGCTTCAGAGTATCTGCCAAAAAGAATTATTTGGGTTTTAGAATGATTAATCTCAAGCTATTTTTTAATATTGATTAAATAGTCAGATATTTGTTTTTGAAGCTCACATCCATTTTATGACAATAAAGCCATGACATCAATACGTTAGAAAACACTTTTTCCATTGTTTCATTTTGCTTTGCATCCAGTCAGTCAAAAGTGACAAGTCATCAAGGTACAAGTTTAAAAGAAGATGTTGCCACATGGTGTAAAGGAGGGTAGAACTCACCCTGTTTCATCTCAGTGAAAATTCTTATCCATCAAGACAACTTTTTCACAAAACCCACCTCAAGATGACACAAAAGGACAGGTTCTATAGGATCATTAATCATTGAATGCTCAGAGGACTTCATGCAATTTGTCCGTAATGAATTTTTACCCATTTTGAAAAGTTTCGGAATGAACTATCTGAAAACATATCATTTGTGGCCAATTTTCCTAAAAACTACAGGAGTCAACGGTAAAATATTGTGCCTAGTATCCTCCTGCTGCTTAGGTAGAATTTTGGCTTAAGAAGGTTGACTGGCGAATTATCATGGAGAAAATTCACTCAGAATGTCTAGTGATAAAAAGGTTGATAATTTGGAGAATGAATAATCACCTCTTTTTAGCCGGATGGCCACGTTGGACTTATTGTCTGCCCTTAGCATTGACATAGATGAACACTTCTGCAAGGATTGGAAACCACCCTTAAGCAGATACGAAGTCAGGAAATCTAGGATGATTGTGTTTATCTCAACCTTTTGAACAACTGCACTCTGAAGAGTGCTAAGGGAAGCCAAACAGAAACAATGAGTATAAATTTGAAGTAATTAGGCCAGGCATGTTGGCTCATGCCTGTAATCCCAGTACTTTGAGAGGCCGAGGCAGGTGGATCACCTGAGGTCAGGAGTTTGAGACCAGCCTGGCCAAAATGGTGACACCCCATCTCTACTAAAAATACAAAAACTTAGCCAGGCTTCGTGCTGCACGCCTGTAATCCCAACTCCTCGGGGGAGCCGAGGCAGGAGAATTGCTGGAACCAAGGAGGCAGAGGTTCCAGTGAGCCGAGATCTCACCATTGTACTCCAGCCTGGGCAACAGAGAGAGACTTCATCTCAAATAAATAAATAGGCAAATAAATTTGAAGTAATTTATCTTGCTTTATGTAACTGGGAAAGGAAACCAACCAAGTCAACTGAGATCTGGAAATCTATGCCCCTACTCACTGCATTTACACCCTAGGAAACAATGACACTAAAATAACCCCTTGTTCTAAATTCTGAGACCTAACAGACAAATTCAGTTCCTTCTATATGGGTTATCTGAATTTTCTAAGATGATGAGAAAAGTCGAATTTGGTAAGATCTTGGTGTTCTCTTTTAAGTTAAATTGTATTCAGTCATTCTGTCTGACCAGTCCTAGTCAAACAGGTAGCAGGAAGGTAAATCTCACATTTTCCAGAACACAGATTGGATTAGAGACAGCTTTAATTTACCAGGAGGCCATTGAGAAGAAGAAAGACCTCCCTTCATTAAAGTTTCTACCACATAATTGCAATGTCTTCTCTTACCTGACTGTAGGAGTGAAAGGGTGGTGCCATCCCAGCTATCAGAAGGAGAGTAGTTGTAGCCCTTAACCTACTTCATCTATTTTATAGTTTACTCTATAGGAAGACTTCAGTGCAGTATGTAAACTTCACATGGCCTGTCGATGGTGTTTGAGAAGAGTGAGAATTTATAGTCGATACTCATAATGGGTCTCTAAATTAGCTGATCGCCTGAAACACTCAGGGAATAACTAAAAATGCAGATTCCAGGGCCCCACTGCCAGAAATTCTAATTAAGTCTGATGGGGGCCAGAAGTGATAGATGAATTTAAAATTTTTCAAAATCTTTAAGAATTACATTAAAATGTTTAAATGGCCTTTTTAACTTACTTTTGTATGTGTATGTGTGGAAAACCAAATCATACTTTCAGACATGTCTGGTTCAATCAGAACTTAGTTTCTTGCTATTTCTTGGCTTGCTTTTCCTCAGTGTTAGCATTGGCAGGATTTCCCCTAAGTGGCAATAAATACCTTCAAGTTTACATTCTTCTAGTGTTTTGTCAGGGGAAAAAAGAGAGATTCTCTTTTTTCGTTAATTCCAAAGACCCACAGTCGAGTCTCACTGTTCTGACTGGCCCATCCTTGAACTGATTACTGTAACCAGGAGCAGCTGATAGTCTTGTTGACCAGGTCTGGGTCAAACATCCATCCACGGAAAGCCAGGGGTGGAACCAGCACCACCAGAAACCATCAACTAAAAGTGGAGCAGAGTTTTCCCAAGGAAAATCAGAGTGCTGAACAGAACAAGAGATGCCAATCATAGAGAGATGGTAGATGGGCCAACAGTTCCTAATAAAGGCCGTAATCATCATATATCTGAACCAACAATTAGGTGAGAAGAGGAAATATGTATAAATAAAAATTGATACACTGAACTTTGGTAAAGCATGCTGCCTTCCCCATACTAACTTACTTGTATTGCAGATTAAGCCTGATTAGTACAACTAGAATATACCTAGAATTGAGGTTGAAGTATAACAAAAGAAACAACGAAACAAGAGCAGAAAATCCCTCAGAAACCAGCACTGTACTTACAGTAATCAGTGCTTCAGGGGCTGAGACCCTTGTAATTGTCAAAAAGATAGTTGAGTTCAAAGACTAAGCAGTAGCAAGTTTCAATTCCTTCTATAAGGTAAACCAGACACAGTTTGTTTTTTATTGTTGTTGTTGTTGTTGTTGTTGTTTTGAGAGGGAGTCTGTCTTTGTTGCCAGGCTGGAGTGCAGTGGCACAATCTCGGCTCACTGCAATCTCTGCCTCCTGGGTTCAAGCAAGTCTCATGCCTCAGCCTCCCAAGTAGCTGGGATTACAGGTACCACCACACCCAGCTAATTTTTAAATTTTGTAGTAGAGATGGGATTTCACCATGTTGGCCAGATGGTCTCGATCCCCTGACCTTGTGATCCACCCACTTCTGCCTCCCAAAGTGCTAGGATTACAGGCGTGAGCCACTGCGCCCAGCCCAAACACAGTTTAGCTGTGCCAAAGCACTGGGTAAGTCTTGAAGGTGTGAGAAGATAAGAGATTTTCCAACAAGATATAGGGCTTCTCTGTTACAGGTTTTCAGTACCAGTTATCAAGAGCATTTCTTATCTTTGACACCTTTTATCTTTAACAGTCTTTAAAATTGATCTTAAAATGGGGAAGAAGAAAAAAATATTTTTTAATGGACAGGGAGAAATTTTTAGAGTAGATTAATAAAATAATACCCTTAAATAAGTATAGTCATTTATATCAAATAATCTTTATATATTTAGAATTTTTTCATACAATCTTGAAGAGAGGCTACAAAAATTGTTTAAAATCCTGTCAAATTTTGCCACCTGATTTTTGGAAATAAGATTGTGAAGTAGAGATTAAAAATGATTGCCATTGACATGGTAGAAAATGTTTGCCTTACCCTAAACTCAATTTTTCCATCTGCAATATGGATATAAAAATAAAAACATATAATTGAAATTGATAAAGGGGAAAAAAGTTAAATGATCCACTGGGGCATAGAAATGTTTAGTTATAATCATTCATTGTAATAATTTTATTTAATTAAAATTATTTCAAACCAGCTTCATATTTAATTCCTATTTAGTTCCAAAATAATAAAAATCCTTAAATATATTAACAGAACTATATTAATCCATGTAAAATTAGTTCTTAGAAGTGAGATAAACATTAATAGCATTTAATGAATTTTCATAGTATAATTGAATTGATATTTTACATTTTACAGTTGAGGGAGAAGGGCCCATAAATAATTACTTAATATTTATGGACACACACTTCCCATGGGAAGAATAAATAAAAGTACAGATAAATATACGTATGATATAAATTTCTATACACACGTTATATCCATATACACAAAGATGTTATATTCACGTACACACTTGGCAAACATATTTATACATCCCTATTTTACCTTGAACACTAAAACATTTCCGCTGATTTAGGGCTCTCATTATCCATAAAACTTCTCAATTAAAAAAAGGTCACTTGTTTTATGGGAGAAGTCTTAGAAAGCATTATTCAGCCTTTTTTACTTTACCTTTTCGTGTTTTCCTTTTTAGGCTTTTCCTCCCCATCTGTATGCCGGTTACTCTCTATTTTGCATAAACATAAAGGAGAGGAAAACAAAGCTATGCAGACGACCCAGAGCATTGCTTGATAGATGGTATGATACCAACTCCATTCCATTTACCATTGCTGTAATTGGCAATGAGACCAAGACCAAGATGATCTTGAGCCGGTGTTCTTTTCTAACTGGTATTTAAAAGCTGTGCACTATTCCCTGCCTCCTCAAGATTGCTCTGAAGCTAGAAAAGAGGAAACACATTGCTGTCTCTTTATTACACTAGTAAACCCTGAATCCAGAGTTGCCACTGAGTGGACATCTTTATTAGAGCAAGAAACGTGGTGAACACTTCTGGACAGGAGTGTGATCAAACAGATCTGAAAGGCAAAGACATAAATGAAAGAAGTGCAATGTTGCCACAACAGTGAACTAGTGAAAGAAAGAGGAGCTGGAATCTGCCCAGTGTCATGCACTTAGAGAACAAAGCCACACCTGTCTCCCTGGGAGATAGAATAGCTCCAGAGAAGCTGACAGCGGAACAGGGAGGCAGTTTAGATCCACGCAACTGATAGATAGAGAAATTGGCTGTAGAAACAACGGGAAATCTGCCAGGGCCCACCTGCTTTTCCATGCTTGATATTATATAACTTAGTTATCTTACAAACATGTATATTAAGCTTTATCTGGAAAAAAATTAAGATATGTTTTGTAGCAGTATAGGAAGATACAGGATTATCCCAGAATTTTAGAAGTGCTGGCATAAAAACAGTTGGAAGTGGTTTTCAGATGTATTTCACTTGTCCTGCTGTGTTCAGCAGTTTTCATTTCTATTTTCTTGATGTAATATATTGAGAAAAACAAACCCAACCAACCTAAGGGAGCTGCTGACTGTTGCTGACCGGAAAAATGAAACAAATCTCTCCTAACATGTATTCCTGCTGTATTTACCATAGATGAATGTCAGGGTTTTATTTCCTGATAGGTGGTACCGTAGGTAACTTGGTAAAAGAGATCACTGAGGAATGCAAATGAAAACCTAAGACTTTAGGCCCAAATTAAAAGAGTTCCTCACCAATTATTACAAAATAAGAAAAAGAAAACATCCTCATATTTATCCCTGAAGAAAGTATTGCTTTCTTCAGGGCTGAGAAGATGATTTTGTATACACTATCCTCATTCTCCTGTGCCAAGGTTTGTTTTCGTTTTAACTTTTTTTTTTTACTTTCTGCATGTTGGGCTAAGCTGTCCTTCTTTCCTTTCTATTTCTTTCCATATCTTCTCTGACTGTGCTTTCCTTAGCATTAAAAAAAAAAATATTCTCAGCCATTTATTATTTAGAAAGTAAAGAGTTCAAAAAAATTTTTTTAGCTAATTCTATTTTTCATAGTAATTTAGAACTATTATAACTGCATAATAGTCTCACCTTACGGCGGTAGCATGTTGTCACTTTCCATCACCTGCCTCTAGGACCCTGCTTTTCCAATTATAATTAGCAAAGATTGATGCTGATACTTGCTTTAGCTATTTTGTAGTGGCTTTGTTGAAACTTTTGTGAACTCAAATGAGGACCAACTGTCCAGAGAATCATCATGTGGATAGTGTCATCGACTAGCATTTTAAAATGTTTTGAAAGTATTAGCAAGATAAACCCAAGATCCCTTACCATTAATTTCTCAGCGTAGTTTCTCTCAGTTACTTGCATTGGAATTTACCTCCACAAAAGTTCAGCACTTTTTATTTTATTTATTTATTTGTGTATTGTGTATTTATTTATTTTTAGCACTTTTTATTTTAAATGAAATACAAAGAATAAGTGAGATTTTATTTTCCTGAAATATAATTTCTATGTCATAACATTCACCCATTTTGAGTATAGAATTCACTGGTTTTTAGTAAATTTCCAGAGTTGTACAACCATCACTTCAGAGGATCCTTCATGCCTGATACAGTCCTCCCCGTTCCCACCTCCCGCTCCTGAAACCCACTAATGTGTTGTCTGTCTCTACAGATGTGCCTTTTTTGAGCATTTCATATAAATGGAATCATACACTATGTCCTTTGCATCTGACTTCTTTCACTTAGTGTGGTGATTTTGAGTTCATGATGTAGAATATGTCAGGAGTGTCTTCTTTTATTTTTATTTTTTTGAGAGAGGATCTTGCTCTATTGACTAGGCTGGAGTGCAGTGATGTAATTATGGCTCCTTGCAGCCTTGACATCCAGGCTCAAGTGACTAGCTGGAACTACAGGTATGTGCACCACTCCCAGCTAATCTTTAAAATTTTTTGTAGAGATAAAGTCTCACTATGTTGTCCAGGCTGGTCTTGAACTCCTGGACTCAAGTGATCCATCTGCTTCAGCCTTCCAAATTACTCGGACTACAGATATCTTCTTTTTATTGCTTAATGGTATTCATTGGATATAGCAATTTTTTGATTATCAGTTTACCAGATGATAAACATTTGGATTGTTTCTATTTAGGGAATAACATGAATAATGCTGCAATGCACATTCATGCATATATCTTTGTGTAGGCATATGTTTTTATTTTTCTTTGATAGGAGTAGAATTGTTGGTTAATGTAGTAAATGTATGTTTACATTTTTAAAAAACTACAAATATGTTTTCCAAAGTAGCTGTACCATTTTACATTCCTACCAACAATGTATGAGGGTTCTAGTTTCTCTGTATCTTCACCAATATCTAGTATTTTCTGTCCTGATTACAGCCACTCTAGCAGGTGTAAAGTGGTATCCCATTGTGGTTTAATTTCTGTTTCCCTAGTAATGAATGATTTTGAATATCTTTTAATGTGCTTATTTGGCATTCAGATGTTTTATTTGGTGAAATGTCTATTTAATTCTTTTACCCATTGTTTATTGTGTTTTTGACTTTGTATTATTAAGTTTTAAGTACTCTAAATACTCTGAATACAAGTCCTTAATCATATATATGATTTGCAATTATTTTCTCTCGATGTGTGGCTCATCTTTTCTTTTTTTTTTTTCTTTTTTTTTTTTTTTTATATGGAATCTCGCTGTGTAGCCCAGGCTGGAGTGCAGTGCTGTGATCTTGGCACACTGCAACCTCTGCCTCCTGGTCTCGGTTCAACAATTCTCCTACCTCAGCCTCCCAAGTAGCTGGGATTGTAGGCATGAGCCACCATGCCCAGCTAATTTTTCTATTTGTTAGTAGAGACGAGGTTTCACCATGTTGGTCAGTCTGGTCTTGAACTCCTGACCTCATGATCCGCCGGCCTTGGCCTCCCAAAGTGCTGGGATTACAGGCATGAGCCACTGCGCCTGGCCATCTTTTCATTTCTTAATGGTGTCTTTTGGAGCACAAATGTTTTTAACTTTAATGAGGCCAAATTTTTAGATATATATTAAATATATATACATATGTACACAGACATTTATACATGCAGAGAGAGAGAGAGAGAGAGAGAGAGAATGCTTTTGGTGTTGTATCTGTGAATACCTTGCCTACCCCAAGGCCACAATATTTTCTTCTAGAGGTTTTATGGTTTTAGTTCTAGGATCCATTTGGTATCACCTTTTCTTTTTAAGAGGCAAGGTTTCACTGTGTTGCTCAAGCTAGAGTACAATGGCTATTGACAGATGCAGTCACAGTGCACTGTAGCCTTGAATTCCTGGGCTCAAGCGATCACTCACCTCAGCCTCCTAAGTAGCTAAGGCTACAAGTGTACACCTGAATTTTTTGTATATAGTAACTTTATTACTTTTAAAGATGATTTCATTTTACATTATTGTGCTCATTCCCACAAATATACCTGAATTTATCTTTGGAAAAGTTCAGAAGACATGTAGAAGGGTTTTTGTTTTTTATTTTTATTTTCTGTTATCTCTGACCTAATCACAAACAGCACCACCTTCTTTTTAAAATAGCCATCTACTAATAGCTCACATTTTTCTTTGAGAGGACATTAAATTTCAGAGAGATCTGAAACCTTCCTGAAGCTTGTGAATAATTTAAAAGATTGAGCAAAGTAGTCTTTAGAGTCACTGTCCCAACAATGATTATCCAAGTAAATTGTCAACAAGACACTAATGATCATCATGTGAGAGTGTGACATCACATCTGAACCCATGATTAACACCTGCTTAATATCCATCCTTTTTTGTTTAAATAGAATGCAATACTCAATTATTCTGGAAAATTGATCCTAGTAAATCACTGATTTTAAAAACTTCAGAAATTTTGATTAAAAAAGTACTCAAAGAAGTATAAATGTTTCTTGAGAATTATACATCAGTACCATGCAGCTCAACAAAATATGTCCACTCCTGACAGGTCATTTTTAGAAACGAGGTTTTATGGGCAATCAGCTACAATGAGAAAAAAATGCCTGAAAGATAATATATCTCGGCATCTCCATGTCAATGAAGTGAAAGCTTTTCTGAAAATGAAATGGCCTTCTTTTAGAACTCTGGAATCCTAAACTACAGACATTTCAGGAACTATTTTGGCTGAAAATGATAGCAGAGATTTTTCCTTTTCATAATTTTTATTACAGTGGAATCGGTTTTGTATTTCTAACAGTTTGACAAGAGCTAATTACAATGCGCTCATCTGTTTTGCGGACTAATTTGAGCCATCGGGCATCAACACCATAGACATGCAGCAGCATTGCAAATGATACGCATGCTTCCCTTGCTCCAAGAATTTGTACTTGCTATAAAAGAAAACAGATTTGGACAGCCCTGAAAAAGTCGGGTTTGGTTTGAAGAAAACATTTCAGAATTACATTAGAGCTGGCCTACAAGTGAACTAAAAATACCTGCTCATCTCAGTGGTCTTGGCCCAGGGCCTTTCCTTTTACTGTAAAAGTCAGGCTGTTTGAACAGTTGGAGTTCGGCTTGCTTGCTGTCTAAACTAGTGTTCTCTGATAACTTCTGTTACCATTGAAACACAAGCCCCATTGCATTTAAGAGAATGTTTAGAGGTGTGGAAAATAGCCAAGAGAAATGTATACTTAGTGCTCAAACCTTTAGGCTTCCCGTGCAGTAACTAGACCACTTAAGAGCTGTTAAGAAATGGGAGAAAGACATTCATCAGTAAACATTACGCAGCAAGGGTAAAAGATGGAATGGAGTAAAGAAGGTTGTTAAAATCAGTCTAAGATGATTATTTGAATTGCAAAGAGAAATGTTCAGACATAGCTAGAGCTGCTAAACATAACTCTTGAAGTTTTTCCAGAACAGAGGGATTGGGGGAATGAGACCAGTGAAGGAGAAAATTAGAAAATT
This sequence comes from Cacajao melanocephalus, assembly GCA_963573385.1. Classification (NCBI taxonomy): domain Eukaryota; kingdom Metazoa; phylum Chordata; class Mammalia; order Primates; family Pitheciidae; genus Cacajao; species Cacajao melanocephalus. The sequence continues at coordinate 70,105 of CAUYLG010008349.1, read as the reverse complement.
ATAAGACAGAATGGGAGATGAAGTTTCAGAAGCTGGTAAACGATAGCTGAAATATATGATATTATTAGGTCTTAAATCTATTTATGAGGGTGAAATTTTTAAAACACGCTTCCTGACTTTGACTCTGTGGTTTTAAGATTTAAATGAAGATATTAAATCCAGTCAAAGAATAATCAACAATAACTGCAAGGTTATATCATGAAGGAGTAAAAAAAAAGATCAGAATTCAGTGACCCAGGGAAGATAGTCATAATAAGTTGGATAAGTCTGAGTGAAATAATTTGAGTGGAAAAAAGTCGGAATGGTACCAAATATCCTAAAACTTGGCAGAATGCAGGATTCTGCACATCAGCTACTATAAAAAAGGAATTACCATAATTGATCATCTGCTTTTTTAAAGGCATTCCTATTCAGTGAGTTAGAGCTGGAGGTGTAAAGACTGAAGGACTAATTTTTAAAGTAACTTGTATCGCAGACTTACTAACATGTGTTTGGCTTGTTAGATAGCTGGGTATCCTATTTTCTGGCACAGTATATAGAACAGAGGGAGTTTCCCCCCATGAGCAACTGAAGTGCCAGCTGTTGCCCTAAATATTGTACCTGTTCATGATGGAGATAGCTTTAAAGCCAGATTTCAAGCTTAGGGAAAATTTTACATTTTGTACATCAGCAAACATTGGTATAAGATTTGTGTGTCTAGATACAGCATTTACATACACAAAGGGGAACTGATCAAAAATTGATTTCAAAAATAGGAGTGGTAACATTCAATTTTTAAAAAGTTGAAAAGGAAATTGTGTTTAATAATCTTTAATAAATCTTAACCTCACTTCTAAAGGCTTAGAAAATATATATAAATGGTAAATTTCTATAAAATAAATAGAAGATCACAGTGAATCCAACAATTTTGTTAAATAATAATTTAAAAACTTGAAAGACAGGAAGGAATATCAGAACATTATGTAATGATTAAACTGTTATGAAAAAGGTATCTTTTTCATTGGAGGCATAAGAAAAAGAAAGCTAAAACACACTGAGAACCAACATTAAAACACTTTTTTTTCTTCCTTAGAAAATAATTAAAGCATGGACTATTAGTGAGATAGTCATGGATCTTTCTGGAAAAAGTTGGATCCTGGGAAATGGGGCACTAGAGAAAGGCAAGCTTCAATGAGCTTAACAGCCTTCACTCATCCTTAAATGTTTCTCTGATGTAGTCCTTGAGCATTTTTTAGAGTGATTGTTACTTGATTCCAGCAACTTCCTCATGGGCCACATAATACCAATTCCTCTTAATTGGTCATTTAAAATAATAAATATGTACTGATCTGTAGTCTGCAAGATTGACTCTGCCTGCAGCCTGATTTTGAATTAGCTGAACTTCTGTGAATTATAAAGCTGTTAAAATTAAAACATCAACTGTGTTGATAGTATGGTAAGCATGACAAACTACAAGGTAACAGACTAATTTCTAATGAAAGGGACCTCTGAGAGTCAACATTCTCCAGGCATCTATAAGCATTTGTCACTTTCATTCTACATCCAAACTTTTACTAACATTAAATTCACAACATTGCAGGGATTTCTTATCAGTTATTCATGTGTAGTTATGTGATGCTCAAGTTGGACATACTCTGGGCTTTACATTTTGGAGTTGTCAGTGTTCTCAAAGCAAAGCCAGAGCCTTTCATCTCTGACTTTGATAAAAATGACACAAATTATCAGTACAACTTGTAAGCTGAAAAAAAAAAAAACATTTAAATAAATAAATAACTTCCCAAGCCTTCTGGCTGGCAGGTTCTATTGATACAGTATCTCCATCAAGGAAAGTAGTGTGCATTATGCTATGATTAGTTGATAGCTTCATCTTTGAGGTTGTTTGGGTCCACTTTGTTGTGGTGATTCTTCACTGGGTGCTTTCGTGGCTTGTATTAGCACATCTTCAAATGAGTCCTATCTAGTTTTCACATTTGCTTCTTTAATAGATAGAGTCAAGCTATGTTTTTCAAAAAAGCATTGATGTACTAAGATTGTAGACTCTAAGTTTCAGATAGCAACTTCAAAAACCCAGCATACATTTTCACAATGTAAAGAATTGGAACTTTCTGATGTATATTTGTTAGTCCTAGTAAACCCAAAGAAACATTTTTTTTTCAACACCATCAATAAATAAAGTTTCAGTATATATATTGAAGTCACAGCTTGCCAATAAATCAACCAATTTCTCACTTTTTTTTCTACTCCTTCCCGTATACCTCATCCTGTTACCAGAACAGAGATAGATAATTCTCTTGACACATTTTGCCTTCTCAATATAAAGGCATTTGGTAGATAGCGCACTTTGATTTTTTTCCTTCCACATGTAAGAAACACACACACATACACACCCCAAAACACAACGGATCAGGTCTTGTCAGTTTGGTATCTGGTTGAAACTAGTCAAAAAGAAAGCAGTGTTAATTCTAATTAAGAGAGCAGAGAGAAGCCACTATGCATGAGGCTCTTTTGAGCGTATTAATACTCCCTGTATCATTGTGGCATGATCATAGGAAATAGCAAAATAAGTTGGAAACATCCAGTGTGTCTAAGTTACTCATCAATTCCCTGCTACCGTGTATTTTAGAAAGTTGTCCAAACAAAGCAAAGCCTCTCTTCAAAAGAGCAACATATCATGCTTTAAAACCACCTTGAAAAGGTTATCGTTATGCTAGGAATTAATTAGGTTCACTTTGCCTATCTCCTCCTCCTTTTTGAATGGAGGTGGTACAAAAAGCTTTAGTGGAACCAACCAGAAATAAAGACCTTTGAACAGGTGGTGGTGCCATCTGGCTATTTAAATCAAGGCAAAACCACCCCCTTCCCAGAAGACTAGGTTCTGAAGACTCTGATGATGTGGTGGAGCCTGACTTAATTTGAATGAGCGTAAACGGGCATAAGGGGTTCACCTCCAGTACTTCAGGCATATTTTTAAGAAATGTTAAACATTAACAGGAGAATCTAATGTAAATGCTTATAAGGACAGTTTTTGCTTTGCTACTGACTTACTCTAAATCAAGTCACAATTCATGCCATCACATAGGAAATATACCTACCTTTTTTCTGTATACACTTGTATATATAGGTATAGTTTCTTATTTTTTAAGTTAATTGTAGAATATTATCTATATGAGAAACAGACAACTTTTCTCAAAGAGGAGTGATTTTAGCATTTGGGGCAGGAAAATTCTTCATTGGGTAAGACTGTCACACATATTTGAGAGTGATTCACGCTGGCTGCAGCCGCCAAATGCCAGTATTTCCCTTCTCCCGCCCTCGTCATTGTGACAACTAAAAACACCCCTGCATATTTCCAAATGTGCCCTAGGGAGGAAAGTGGCAGCTCAGCACCAGAATGTTTGAAAGATGACCCTCCTTCTTTTTATACCCCCTTTCTTGTGCCAAAAAGGATTTAAGGAGGCAATTGGTGGGATTTATTCATAAACAGTGCTTTCATTGGCTTCTGACTTTCCTACTCTTCAATCAAGTTTTTAATTCAGAAATTTTACCTCTTTGCCAACTCTGATGATGGCTTTTTCAAAAAGAAAAGCAACATATTTTAGGTCCCACTTTACCCAGCTCTCTTCTTTGAGGCCAATCTTATTGGTAGAGGTAAAATAATTTCCTTTTAAGTATTCATTACTATAACCAGTTTTTATATATTGATAAACACCTTGAATTTTCCCCCTAATCATTGCCTAGTTCCTCAAAAGGCATATCCTATGTATTTATTATATTTCTAATTTGAGGCCTCTCTCACTTCAAGAAACATTCTCATACCAAATGTTCTCTGTTAGGAACCAAAAAAGTCCTTCCAGATTAACTCTTCTAAGCATATACACACTTTTGGCACATTTCTTCATTCTGTTTTTTCTGAAATAGATGCTGTCAAATGACGAAATAAACAGGAAAACATTAGGGGGTGAAGGTTGGGCAAAAAATGGGTTAATACTGTGAAGGCCTGAGTGTAAATGTGTGTTAAGTTTAAGAAAAAAATGAATTGAAATTAGGAAGGAAAAGGATTTTCTAAAAGGGCCGTGAAATAATTAATTGTTTTGTAGGAGATGGCCTTTCCATGTAGGCAGAAATTTTTTTCTTCACTTCTTTCTGAAGAGACAGTCAAATAGAGAATCTCATCTCTTAATTAGAAAGAAAAATACTCATCAAACACATCTCATCACTGGAGAGCTAATGATCCACAGCTGTTAGTCTGAAAGGGCAGGCTTTTTTTCCTGAACAGTAGGAAGTGTTAATCATTTTGGATGAGATTTCTTTTTAAAATATACTGTAGTTTGCAAAAGAATAGGATATTCAATATTCCAACTTAAATGATTTTTTTTGAAGTGAGCTCCCCCAGGGACACTGTCATGTGTCGCACTGAGTGATCATTGAATGCAGGCATCTTCCACTGCACTTCAATGAGAGCATCAATTGATGGGATGATGTGAATGGCCCAGTCCTGCCTGAGACTCGTAAAACCCCAGGCTCAAAGAAATAAAAATCATGCATGTCTTACACCTCCTAAAAAATGGTGTTGCTCTAAAATCTTAAAATTTGGAATCGCTCACTCTACTTTGTACGATCTGCCTTGTTTAATATGACTGAAAAAGCCTTGCCCCACCTCTACTGAACTTCTCAGTGGAACAGAATTTTTTTTGTTGTTTAATCTTTATTTGAAAAGTAGGACATTTTTTTTTGTCTGTAAAAATGTAATTGGCTAATTCAGTTTCCAATCTGTGCCTTTACAGCCACCTTGCTAACCTCTTCTAAACATTTTGGACAGAAGAAAACCTCACTTAATAGAAACCTTATGAATAGCCAACTTTTGATTATTCAGAGTTGTGCAATATAGTGGGAAAAAGGAAGAATAAAATTGGCTCTACAAACCTCATTTCTGCCATTCATTTCTGGCCTCTTTGCCATACCAAACCTTTACCAGAATGCCTAAGAAGTGACATTCCATTTCTTTGTACTGATGAAAAGTAGTTATCCTAGAAGAAGGAGAAAGAGAAGAAAAATATATAGAAAATCTACAAATTGGGTAATCAGTACCTAAATAACTGATACCTTCAAAGCATCAACACTCAATCTAAGACTCTTTGCTTTAGAGTCAGTGGAGTTTTGTGGGAACAGCGCTCTGGATTAGGAAGGAGAAGACCTGGCTCTGCCACTCAGACTTGTTTTAGACAAGTCTCAAACTCCTGAGCCTCAGTTTCTTCCTTTGTAAAAGGAAGGTAACAGTCCCTGCCTTCCAAGCCTGCCTCTCAGAACTTTTTCCTTCAAGTTCAGTCTATGCAATATGATATAAGACTTGTTAGGAGAAATTATGTTTTATATATATTTTTTGAGACAGGGTCTTGCTCTGTTGCCCAAGCCAGACTGCAGTGGTGCAATCACAGCTCACTACAGCCCCAACCTCCTGGACTCAGGAGTTCCTCCTACCTCAGCCTCCTGAGTAGCTGGGATCACAGGCACATGCCACCCTGCCTGGCTAAATTTGTTTTATGTTTAGTAGAGACGAGGTCTCACTAGGTTACCTAGACTGGTCTTGAACTCCTGGCCTCAAGCAATCCTCCCACATCAGCCTCCCAAAGTGTTGGGATTATAGGCATAAGCCACCATGCCTGGCCTGTTTACCTTGTGGTAAATTAAAACTTTTCAAAAAAAAACTCATTCTGAATATTTATGGTTAAAATTTAGAATGCTTTTAAAGTCTGACCCAAATAGATATTTCAAAATTGCATTTTGTGATGTTGATACTAATGTTGTAGGCAAGGTAATAACTAATTTAGATAAAAGATTTTTGAATTTAAAAATGAAAAAGGACTATGAACAAGAATTGTAATTCATGAAACTGATAGTTCTGAACAAGCTTTTTTTTCCGTATATAGGGACATAGTAAGATTCTTAAAACATCGTTAACATTTTAATACTGAATTGTTTTGAGTTCACAAAATCTGCAGTGTTTCAGCCATTTACTAGTAATAATGAGTTTTTGTAAAGATCTAGCTTTTTATTGTTTCAATTATTGGTAAAACTTTTAACTTCAATCCTTCTGTTTAACTCTTATGATTTCCCACCAAAAAACTCCATTCCTCCTCAAACACAGATCTCCCTAAAGAACACCATCCGTCTTCTACAACTGCTCAAAAAGCAATGATCATATTCACTTATCTTGAAATGTAAGTTTATAAAGTCTGTGTAATTTTTAAAAAAAAAATTTATATATGAAAAATATTACATTAATAATATCGTACTTTGTGATGAAGCACCTTCACATATATTACTTGCTTTTCCACAGTCAACTTTGTGAAATAGGCTGGTGTAACCATCTCCATTTTATAGGTAAGAGACTAAAGGAAAAGAGAATAATTGACTTGCACGGGGTTTTATGATGATCGAATAGGAGAAATTGAACTAAAATCACTTCTTTGAGCTTCTGGTCCAAATTATATTTTACCCTGCCACATTGTCTCCTTGGAGGGAGAATAATATGTATTAGTGAGCTTTTGCTGTATAACAAACCACCCTACAATTAGTAGCTTAAAACAACTATCATTTATTTAGTGATAATTTTGTTAGCAGTTTGGACTAGGCTCAGCTGGGCTCACTTATGCATCTTTGGTTGGCTTCTGGTCTGTTAGTTGGCTTTTCTTTGGATGCTGTCTGGGTTTCAGTTGGGGTGATGGAGGCAACTATGCCCCATGTTTTTTTAAGTCTCTGTTTTCATCATATTTGCTACTCTGTCCTTGACCAAAACAAGTTATATGCCTAATCTCAGTCATTGTGGGAGGGTATTATAAAAGTCATGGATACAGGGAGACATGGAAAAATTGGGATCATTACTGTACTCAGTCACCACAAATTAAATATGAAAAACTGAAAGTGGCACTGATTTCATCATCTCTTTTTACTTTAGTTGGCATGGCTTCTTTAGCATAGCTTTTACACTTGAAACAATTACTAGCTCCACAGCCTAGGTAGTATAGGGTAGTATACAAAAAGTGATATACAAAAAGTGATAAGCTGCTAGAAGAGCCAAAAAAAAATTATATGTAGTTTAAGCCAATCAATTCCTGCTTGTCATAATACCTAATGCTTGTTGAGCATCTTATAGGTAGGTGTCAAGCATTAGCTTAATTGATTCTCAAATCTGCAGAGTAAATAGTATAATTTTCACTTTTCAGATGATAAAACTAAGAGAAATCTAGTAACTTGTCCAAGGTCCCAAAGCTAGTGACTAGCGAGTTTGGATGCCTCTAGGCCTGATTCAAACGCCCTTCTTTTTCTACTGTACCACACTGCATCAGCTCCTTGAGGGATCCCACAGTCCTGGCTAGCAGCCCAAGGCCAGTTGACAGAGTTTCTGACATGCAGGATACTGAGTAAAACTCTCAATGTTGTTTTTCTAATGAAGGGACTATGTGTACTTATTACCATTTGACTAATGCCCCCTGAAGATTTTCTGGTATCGAATTCTGATTATAAATTACAACAGCCATCTAATGATTAAAGAAGAAAGCCACCAAATTCCTGGAATAGTTCTAGTCTCTAATGAGCATGGATAACTAATGTAGGGCTAGACGTTTTGTTTGGAATGGGGCGTGTATTCCATGAGAGTAAAATATAGACAGCCTAAGATTCCTTATTAAAAGGAGAGATGGGGGAGACACGAAGAGATTATGTGACAGAGAGAGAGGAAGAAATACAGAAAGGGTGCTATAGTGATGGAGTTGAAGGAATTAAACACTCTGTAGATATTTGTGAGTGTCCTTATCATGTACTGTAACATCAAAAAATTCTAAAATCTGCATGTCCTTGTTCCATGGCCCACAGAGGCAGAAAGCAGTTTTGGAAATGCAGATGTGGACACATGCTAGACATTTTATGGTTTATATTTGTATTCTGTGAATACAATAGAGATATTTACAATTATTTCTTGATTTATCTTTCCATCCCATTTTAATGCATTATTATACCTCTCCTTTCCCCCCATACCTCTGAAAATGTATAATCAGGACCAAGGACAGATCCTGCATTGTCTTGGCCTTCCTTGGGTTTCTTCCAGCTGCCTTCTTTGTCCTGCTACCCTAGTGGGGCACTAAAGGCCTGGCCTTTTGTGTTAGCTAAGGTTGTTGTGTTTTTTTTGTAGGAAAGAAGAGAGAATCGATCTCTTTCCAAGGAGGAAGGAGAGAAGAGGTTTCAGTGCGGATTGAATGAGCTAAAAATCTCCTTTCTTCCTTTGAGGGCTCTCTTTACTACAGGAGCCTCACCAGCTAACAGGAATTAGAACCATCACTAATACTATATTGAATAAATGATTGGGTGTTATACTTTTAAACATCCAGTATTTCATAACATACGTGTTCAATAAATAAATTTTTATTGTTAACTTGTATTAATGTTCTTTTCTTTAACCTTTTGAAATCTTCATCTAGGTGCTGAGAAAGAAAAATAAATGCTTTTGTATTTACAATTTATTCAAAGCTCTCATGGTTTTTTTTTTAAAAAAAGATACTTTCAACAGTAGGAGCTCCTCACTCAATTACCCAAATATTAGATTCTTAAAACCACAGTAGGAAAGGAGATGGTTTTTCTATTGCCGGAATTCCTAAAATGAATGCAATTTCTTCCTTTGTCTCTCTCTTATGTGTCTTTCCCCAGTCTATGTTCTGGTGCTCATGTTATTAGGACATATAAAAATACTGTAGACATTCATGAGAAGTGTGTGCCAGTTCTGAGTGCTATATTTTAAGAAAGTTATTGATGCATTCATTTGGATATGGTAAGAGGAAGCTGACTACAATAAAAAGGTGCCTAGAAACCACACTCTGTAATTGATGCTTGAAGCAAGTGGTGATGTCAAACCTAGAGAAGAAGAAGGCATGAGAGATGTCTTGATTGCTTGCAGGATTGTCATCTAGGAAGTTTTTCTGTGGATGACAGACCTACAGCTGACATCAATACATGAACATTACAAGGAAATTTATTCTGGATAAGATGAGGACCCTAACACCAATGAGTGGATATTACAAAGGAAAAATATACCTGCTCAATAGGTTAAAAAGATTACAATTGATTGTATTTAGCAATGGGATAATCCGAGTCCCATCCATGAGGCCAGAACACACTAAGTCAAATAAATGCCCTCAGAAAAGGCAAACATAAAGAAGGTCCAGGAGAAAAGACCATAATATCCAAAATAGTTCATGACCGCATAGCCAAATGGAAAGAAAATCTTGTCTAGAAGAAGTACTAAGGTGGGCTTATTTGACAGAGGGAGAAATTTGTTAGTAGCATCCCAGGTTGTAATTCTACATTTTCCTAAAGTCACTTGGTTTTACGTAGTAGATCTATAATAGTTTTGCTAAGACAAATAATTAAATAGAATTCTGTCAAATGATTGGAGAACCCCGTGTCCATTTATCCATTAATTCAGTAAATATTTACGTAATGAGCACTTACTGTGCCCCAAGTACTGTTCCACATTCTCAGGATAAAACACATGAAGGAAAACAAAGAGTCTAACTTTAAAGGAACTTACATTCTAGTCTGCCTCAATGTTACAAATAAATGTATAAAGAATATGGACTCTAGCCAAAAATGATTTTCCCTTTTGCATGTATTGATATCTGTCATATTTACCTTAATTCACTTCCTTAAAAAAGAATTATCTTTATAAAAATACACTTTAATAATCATAACCCTCAATTATTTATGTCATCTTTGTATATTGTAAAAATTTCAAAAATTAAATGAAAATATTTTCTTTTTCTGGAAATCTTCCTGCTTTTCTCATGAAATAAAAGATACGGCTCATGTTTCATGTATTACAATATTTGGAACTTTTCTTATGCAGGAACTTGAATCTATAGTTACCATGTAATTCTGTCCAAAATAATTTCTTGGCTTGCTAAACTATTATTTATGTTTTTTGGTGCCCACTTGGTTATGAATATAAAATAATTCGGTAAAATATACAGTATTCAAAATTTAATGTCACATTGAAAAAACAGATGGTACAATAATGTCATGAAGTCATTTTAAATATTAGAGAAATATTAAAGATGATTAGATTTATAGACCTCTGTCAAGATATGAGAAGGCAAAGTAACTAAGGCAAAGTATCTAAGGCAAAGTAACTTTCTAAAGCTTGGAACCTTGGTCTCCTGGCCTTAAAACCAGGAGTCTCTCTACCATTTCACACTGTTTAATTTTCTCTGCCATTTAAATAGGCTATAGGCTTCACTGACATTTATTAAGAAGACTGCAAATGGCCCCTGCTGCTGTGCCTAACATGGGTGTCCTTAGGCACCGCCCCTAACTCTCCTGACCCATCAAATTCAAGATGTTTGTGTTATTCCAACCAGCTGGCTGAAACTCCCAGTTATGCCATGGTTCAGCTAAATCTTAGCAGGGAGAGGGCTTTCTAGCTTTCAGTATTATAATCTACATTAATTACTTGAGGACCTTAATCAATAATTAGTTGACTTTCTGTGTTTTATAAGATATGAATAACATTTGCACGATAATGGTTTGGGGTTTTGTTTTTGCACAATTACTGGGCACCTAGCAGTATGTTAAATCTTTAACATGTTTTAACTATTTAATTCTCACAGCCCTGAGGTGGATAATCCTATCATCCCCATTTTACCAGAAAAGAAACGAAAGAGGGAATAGGTTGTTTAAAAGTTATATGGCTAGTAGCATTAGAGTCAGGAGTGGAACCTAGGTCTTAAATGCCTCCTGACTTAACATTACCTTAATCTGACAGCAAAAGCCACAGACCAGAGAATTTAGATAATCTGTCCAGGATTACAAGTCTGGTGAGGGGTGGGGGTGAATCACACTTATATCTAACTTTGTGTTGCTTTATAATGTAAGTGTTCTTAGAATGACTCCATCTGCCATCCTGAGTTCTTAATCTAACATTTGTCTTACAATGAAAAAGTTTATATACTTGGAGAATTAGGTAGTGTTAAAAAAGAATAATACAAATAGGCATTTTAAAATTTGACAAAATTTTCTTGTAATAGCTGTTTGATTTCTATGGTAATGCTGAATATTAAGCCAACAATTTTTTATACTTGTTGGTAGCAGTGCTTTTTTTCATATTGTGAAATCTTTGGGCCTCTCTTGTGTAGACTTGCTATTTTTATCTTCCTATTAAGCTTGTTACATTGTATTATCCAAGTGAGAATTTTTTAAAGTCCCTGATATTAAATAGTGATTCATTTTTTATCATTAAGGCAGATAAACCAGGCTATTCCTGACAGTGTAGTGGAGCTCATTTTGCTGCTTTTTAAAAATTGTGTTCAACCTAACAGTAATTTCACTGGAGGAGAAGAACTCAAATTTCCTTTTTGATAATGTAATGATATCAACTTTTCCTTCATAGAAATTAAACCGATTAAAAATCTTACCAATGACTTTCCAAGGGTCAGTTATATTTTTAGAAAAATGCCTAAAAGTTTCCAAGGCTTTGTTTTCAAGATAAATCTTCCTGTTCTGAAGCATTTGGTTTTGTGTTTTTGAAGTGGAGTATAAGTAACAGTCCATTTAATGAAACTCAGTGTTGACTCTTCTCTTCTCTCTTCTCTTTCCTCCAGCTCTTTCTCTTTGTTGTCTGGAACTTTGAGCTCTACATGATACCACTGGTTTTGTTGTTACTATTGACATGGAACTACTTCTTGATAATATCAGGGAAAGATAACAGGCAACGTGATACAGTAAGTCTCTACTTTCTTACTTGTATGTGTTTTTGTTCTTATTCTGAATCCCTCTGACAAGATCAACATTGAATTTGTCTTTACAAACCAGAAATTCTGTCTATAAATACTCAAGTTTAGAGGAAAGTTTTATCAGATCAAAACTAACAACGCTTTGGTCCTAACAATAGAAAGTATTCACCTGTTTCTAACATTACGCCTCCCGGTAGAAACTAAAACAGGGAGCAACACCAAAGAATAAGCTATGATTTTCAATCATAAATGAATGTTACTTCAAATAATTGTCTTATTCTCCTTATTTGTTATATCTTAATGAAACCTGATTTAAGATACATTGTCACAAAATTATCGATGATCAAACTAAGTGAATGTATTTTATTTAAGAGATAGATTCTTTGTGCTCTGTCATTGGAAGGAATGAAGGATTGATGGTTGTTAGCCTGAAAACGTGTATAAAGTACCTTAATTCAATGAAGGTTTGCTGGACAACAGTAAATATCCTTCCCTGTGTCAGGGGTGTATTGAGATACCAGCTTAAGGATGAAGAGATTTCATTTAACCTAGGGAAAGTTATACTGAATCTACCTGTCCTCTTTGGCGTTTTTGAAAGTAGAACGTGTAAGACAACCTTCTCTTTCTGGAAAAGAGTTTTAGACTAAGAAGCAGAAGCTGGCCATACTCTAAACACATTTGTTGTTCTGCCAAGCTTTGTTCCCCTTGGATTGTCTGTCACTGTGCCCCTAGCAAGCAAACTTCCAAAAGCTTTCCCACATGTAAATAAATGGGGGGAGTGTCTTCTCCAAATATGATAATTGCAATTTGATAACTCAATAGACAGCTATTGAGAAGAATTTAAAGGCTGGCAAACTTGAGAATCTACTTGGTCCTCAGCAGATTACATACTTTTTTAAAAAATTTGCCATTAAGGTTCTCTATTTGATTTATGATCTGTGGATTATAATAGACCATAAATCAAATTGATTTTTTGCCAACTTTTGGCAAAAACCTTTTTTCCAACTACTGTGCCCATAATGATGCAGTGATTTGATCAGCTGAAAAGTAGTATGTAATACTTCATTATAATAGTAACATCATAAAGGTTGCATACATACCTTCAATGTAAAAGAACATCCCTTTTAAATAACAGAAGCAAAATACACTTCAAATAGCAATGCAAACAAAATATAAAATGCTTCAAAATAATTTCCTTTAGACGTGGCAAAGTTGCCAACAACACACCATGTTTACTTCTCTGTTATATTTCTGTATGTCTTACTAGGTTATAAATTTGAGGGAAGTGACTTGTTCATCTTTGTATTTCCCACTGTCTGTAGTACCTGCTTTGCAAATTAGATGTGTTCAAATCCTTCTCTGTAAAATATATCACACCAAACATGAGATTGCTAATACAGATTTTAATGGTTAGGCAGCATGAATAGACAAGAAGTTATTAGTATTATTGGCAAGGATTTTATGGATGTATATTTAAATTGCACACTGAGAAACAAGCCCTAAATGCTATAAGCATTGGTGTCATGGGGACTAATAGGTACTTTTGTCAATTAATTCAGGATGTTTTCTTTAAGAAAATAGAACTCTTTCAGACAATTGCTTTTTTGTCCCATTTACTTCATGAAGATTGTTGAGAGAGAAGAATATCATCTACTTTTCATTCAGTTGCCTTGAGTCAAATTTGCAAATAAGATTATTTGCAAATAGGAAAATCTGGTGATTTAGTTTTAGCTTGTTAATTCTATAAGGGGGTTTATCTTCAATATTTAGTCATTGGTTTTAATATTCTTAGTGAAAAATTCTGAAACTATAGACTTTGCTTGTTGTCTTCTCCAGAATATACCTGGCTTGGCTGGAAATGTCCACTTTCAGAAGAGAAATAGTAATGTATAATGTATCATTTGGTACTTAAAATTCTCGAAGACATTTTACAGACTATTGAAAAATTGCATATTATATAATCTTTATAAAGTATAGATTCAAAATAGTATTTACTAAATCTTTTCCTTTTAGCACATCTCCTCTAACAGGCTCCTCTTTTAGCCATGGACATTTTCTTCCCCAGCACAACCCACTGTGAAAGATTCTGTAGTCTAACTCTCATGGAATGCCAACCACACTCCATAACTCCCAGTAATTGCCTTTTATTTGCCCAAAACACACAGATCCACATATTCTGTTCTTTCCAGGCACCAGAGCAGCAATCACAACGTTTCATTCAACTTCTTATTCACTGGCTCAGTTAAGGCCTTACGTAACTCTTAAATCCAATTTGTCTAATTATGTGTTTGCTGGCATATCCAGCTGTGCATTTGAACTGGTTGCTCCTTTTGAAAAGAAACCTGGATTATACTTTGCTGGTTACAGAATATATATGTATATATATACTTATATATATATATATGAATTTAGGTAAAGTGTTTGTAGGGGTTGCCATGCTGTGACTAAGTGACTCTCCTGCATAGTGCATAGCACTGGAAGGATGGTATTTTCTGCTAAATCCTTATTGATATCCCAAAGGCACCACAAAATCTTCCAGCATATGTGAAAACTTTACAGGATTTCTGAGGTGCATTAAGCATACTGTTGGTTGATTCCAAACCAGGAGACTTTCTGTTTTAGGAAAGAGAGACACAGAAAGAGAAAGAATTTTCTGCCACCAAACATCAAAACAAAACAAAAATCTGTACATTCAGCTGACAAAATTTAATTAGGATGAAAACTATAAAAGAAAAATAAAAATGACCTTCAGGTTTGTATAGTAAAGAAAGAAAAGGAAACAAAATTTCTGTGACATAATAAGTTGAAGAAGAAAAGAAACATTGTGAAAGATGAAAAGTGCATAGAAGGGTAAAATTCTGTCTTCGATATATTGGCTGATAGTTGAGATTAACACCAAATAGGAAAGGGTTTCCTTCTGTGTTTATTGTTTAAGAGAGTCTTTCCTTTCTTGGAGACCCTTAAGATTACAGGCACTGAACCCCTATACCTTTTCCCCACCATGGTGCCCATTCTAGTTTAATGAGCAAAATCAGATGTAATCCTTGCTGAATAAGTTTTGCAGCATTTAATGAGCTGAACCTGTTAAGGACAGAATAAGTAAACAGCCATTCCTGTGGTTAAAGCTGTAGACTCAGAGGGTGCCCATGTGAAAGAGGCGTGGTTAAACATGGTATTTCAACTCTGCTGTTTCCTTGTTGGACTTGTTAAAAATAAGCAGTCTTAGGTCTGAAATACCTAGACTGGGACCATGACATTAAAATTTATAGCATGAGAATTGTTAGGCTTTTCCGGAGAAAACCATTTAAGACATGCTTCATTCAGAAATGTCCATGGCATGAAAGGGATATAAAGATAGGAATGCCATCCTTCTCTTGGTTGAGCTGTCACTTCAAAACCTGGGAAAAATTCTTACCGGCATTACCTATTAGGCTTGTACCAACTATGCAAATTACAGTTACTGTAGAGAAAAATTTTGAAAGTGGAAGAGTAGATGCCAGAATATGGCTTTTACTTTGGATTTTAAAACTACTGAACCATCATTACACCTTGGGCTCTGTGTGAAGTGCTTTATATTCATCATGCCATTCAGTCCTCCTCCAAGAGAGAGAAGCTGATTGCGTTAGCCCAGCCAATGGGCTGGATCCTTCTAAGTCAAGTGACCGCCCCCCCCACCAGGTCCCTTCATCAGTTGTAAGCAAGGGAACATGCTCATGTAGACAGCATGGCTGCAAGAGCTCTTCCTTGAGAAAGGAGAATCAAGTCTCAGAGAATGAAGGTAACAGGTTGGCCAAGGAAACAGACATCTATTGCACACCCTGTAAGTATCATTATTTCTATTGCACATACAGGGAAATAGGGTCAGAAGGATTAAACAACTTACCCAAAGACGCACAGAAAGTGTCAGAGCCAGTATTAGAAACAGAACTGTCTGTTTCAAGTTTACACTCCGGACCAGCAGTAATCACGTTTCCTCTTGGGGCTATATCCCACCTCTCCCTGGGCACTGTTACAGCAAGTTTCTCCCACAAATTACAGAAAAGCCAGTAGCACTAACTCTACCTTCAAGCCAACATATTAATGGAAAGCATTAATTTTCCCACACCCCTCGCCTCATCTCTTCCATACTTCTCATTCAGGGAAATAGAAAGGATATTCATTAAGCAATTTCTATGTATCAGGCATCCTGCTAAGCCTTTTAGAGACATCACCTCCTTTTATTCTTTACAATAATTATATCAAGTAAATAATTCTAAATAGTTTTATCCCCATTTTACAAATAAGAAAATTCTGTATAAAGGAGGATAAGTAAGGAACTCCCCGGAGCAAATGTGATGTGAATCCAGTGGTGCTGTGTTGTGAAGTCTCAGGCTGCATCTATGGTACATGCATGGGCATTCCTTTCCCAAAAGACTGCTTTCTTAGTGTCCAGGGCCTTGCATAGAATCCCAGGTGTCTCCAAATTCCTTCCTACAAGGTACTCAGTAACATCACACAAATTGGTGCTGGTCATCTGTTCTATCCCAGGTGCCCCCATTAATTTCAGAAGCATTCATGAGCAGGAAGACTACCTTCCATTCACCCAGATAAGCATGGGAGGAGTCCATCAAAGCTGACTTCTTCATATTTGTGAATAAAGTTTTTGAATTTCTTTGACACAAAAAAATTCTTCAAGCAGTGTTTTCTAATTATACTTTAAAAGAACATTCATTTTTACTGTCATGATATTCCTCCCACACAACAATCTCAGTTATCTAATCAATGGTGGCATTAAAAGACTGAAGAGTGGGGCAGATCAATGAAATCATTCTCTGACTCATGGTATGACTGTGACACAAATTGAGACAGAGTCTGCCTTGCTAAAATACTTTAGGAAACACTGAAATGTTAGCTCCTTCTCATGATAAAGCATTTGTTTCTTCATTTCCCTTTTAGAATAGTACTGAATATTGTTTCCCATTAGATCTGTTCCAAGGAGACCCAGAGCCCTTGTCTCTACAAATAAAGCTCCTAAGAACAGCACTCTTTGCCATAAGTGCTGTTGATTGAACAGTTTGGAATGGTCCACCAAGGAAGCATCTGATTGACTTGAGCTCCTAAAAATCAAGCACATTTACTATTTTGTCATCCAGTGTTCTCCATTCCAAAGAAGTATGTGGTGGAATATGTGGAATACTGAATAAGTGAAATATTCCTAACAGGATCTGAAGAGGCTGGCCAAAGCCAAGTTGACAGAGGAGCGGACATCATATGCAAAGTACTTTGAACATGCAGTTAGACCCTCTCTACTTCAGTAAGAGTGTTATCATTCACTGAAAGCAGCATAGACCACAAGTTTCCTGTGTTTGCATCTCAGTACCAAAAAAGACCACATATTCAGTACTCTTAGCAGAAGCAACACTGAGTCATACAGCCTGTAAACACATCTAAAAATGGATGATCACTCTTTTCTTCTTGGTGCTTATTTCAACAGCAATTTTCTCAATTTTTTCAGAAGGTCATTAGCTTACCAAAATCTGAGGAGGACCGTGAAAAGAACCAGACCTTTAGTTTTCCAACACCATCACCAGGATAAATAAGTAGAAATCAACAGCCAATCAGATGTTGGTAGAAAGCTGATCCCCTGTGACCCATCTCAAAGCTGTTCACCAACTGCTTCGCCTTGTTAGATAATCACTTGCTGTACAGAGTGTGTCCCAACATGTTAATAATGATTGTCATCAGGCTTTGGATTTGCACCAATAGAATTTCCACATTTTCTTCACTCATCCAAGTCCCTCCTGTCCCCTCCCTCTCAGTAGCTGACCAGGCCTTCTACTTTGCAAATTTCCCCCAGATTTCAGCACTGAAGCCCTATGAATTTGTACCCAGGTTAGGGTTGCCAGATTTAGCAAATAAAAACACAGATGCCCAATTTAATTGAAATTTCAGATAACAGCAGGACATACTTACACTTATATGCTTTTATAATACTCTTAATTTATCCGAAATTCCAGTTTTACTGGATGTTCTATTTTTATCTGGCAACTCTATCCCAGTTGCACCTGTCATTCTTACCTCCAAACCTGTAGGAAGGTGATATCTCTGAATAAAGGTATTCCCCAACATCTTCAAGTATGGCATAGAAGACTCCTCAGGAGCAGGCCCCAACTAAACCATAGTTTCAGCTTCATCCCCCCAATATTCCAACAGGATTGTTTATATGTGTGGTTTAGTTGTTGTTGTTTTGCTTTTTTTTTTAGAAGTATGCAAATGTTTATTGAGCAAACAGTGGGAGTAATGGGCTAATGGTGAAGAAACAGAAATGAACCAGACCATGGCCATACTCTTTTGTTATCACTTTCTTCCGGACAACAATTGCTTGCCACTTCAGGGAGCAGGAAACCAAGCCACTTGCAAAGGATAGCACAGCACAGCTGGATGGGAACCTAGTTCCAGCTGGCTCCAGGCCTGTGTTTGCTGCTTTACCTCCTATTTACCCAGTCCACAGGCTCAGGGAAGGCAACCCCTTGATCTTCATGACACAACTAGAAAAGAGAAAAAAGTGATGCTTCTCCTTTTGGATAGATGGGGAAACTCAGGCCCAGAATAAAGCAGTAACGTTCGCAGAGCCAGTACTCACAGAGCATGGGTGGGAATGGCACAGCATGGGACAGACGTGGTGGCCCAGAGAAGGACAGTGCAGGCAGGGTCTGGAACTTGGCAGAGGCCTGTAAATCACATGAGCACAGAGGACAGATGTGCAGCTTGGTGGAAGAACTTGAAATCCTCACCTCAGGCATCACACATGAAGAGTTTGAAGTCCGAGTGTGATGCATGGTGGCTCTGTAGCCGCAGAGGGCTGGCAAAGACACAGGTGCATTGTGGGTGGCTGCATTGCTCTTATGGGGTGCATCATCCTGGGTTGGTCTTCGGGGCTCCTCCACTGGCACAGCAGACTTGTAGGCAACACGGTTGGCGTCGATGAGGAGGTAGCTGTCCAGCCATGAGGGCTATGCCCCAGCTAAGAAAGAGGTTGGAAGAGGGGCCTTTCACCCTGGGGAAAAGAAGACCTTCAAAGGTAGTGGGTCTGTGGCTGCTAGAGAGGAAGACCAGGGTGGGGTAGCCCCAGCGGTCACAGGAGTGTCTGGAGCAGAGTATACTTACGGTTTCCCAAATATTCTATAAACTTTCTTTTTTTTTTTTTGAGATGGAGTCTTGCTCTGTCACCCAGGCTGTAGTGTAGTGGTGCGATCTCAGCTCACCGCAAGCTCTGCCTCCCGAGTTCAAGCGATTCTCCTTCCTCAGCCTCCCAAGTAGCTGAGATTACAGGTGCCTTCTGAACCCAGCTAATTTTTGTATTTTTAGTAGAGACAGGGTTTCACCATCTTGGCCAGGCTGGTTGTGAACTCTTGACCTCGTGATACACCCGCTTTGGCCACCAAAGTGCTGGGATTACAGGCGTGAGCCACCGCCCCCTGCCTCTATACACTCTTTCTGTGCCTTCTCTTAAAAACATGCTTACAAATGTAACTGTATATTTCTTATCACATATTTTGTTTTTCATAAATTAGTCACATTTAACCCATTTCAGCTCACCTGTTTTTTATATTCTGCAACATATGTGAAAGTATCCCTCATATTCCTGGGAAACAGTCTACCACGAATTTTAATTGTTATACAATTTTCACTATATGAATATGTGTGTGTGTGTGTGTGTGTCTTAGAGACAGGGTCTCCCTCTGTCGCCCAGGCTGGAGTGCAGTGGTGCCATCATAGCTTACTGCAGCCTTGAACTCCTAGATTCAATCCATTTTCTCACCTCAGCCTCCCACCTAGCTGGGACTACAGGTGCAAGGCATGCACCAGTCTTCTTTTCTTAAACACTGTTTTCAGAAATGTTGGCTTCAGTTTTTGTTTTTGTTTTTGTTTTTGGAGACAGAATCTCACTCTGTCACCCAGGCTGGAGTGCAATGGCACAATCTCAGCTCACTGCAAGCCCCACCTCCCAGGTTCAAGTGATTCTCCTGCCTCAGCCTTCTGAGGAGCTGAGATTACAGGTGGCTGCCACCATGCCCGGCTAATTTTTTTTTTTTTTTTTTTTTTTTTTTATTAGAGATGGGATTCAGCCATGTTGGCCAGGCTGGTCTAGAACTCCTGACCTCAAGTGATCTGCCCACCTCGGCCTCCCAAAGTGCTGGGATTACAGGTGTGAGCCACCACACCCAGCCTGCTTCAAATAATTTTGCCTTCTCAATACTGTAAAGAAAATCCTAAAGAAATCTCTGGGTCTCTTTCTGGTAATGTGCTTTGGAAAGTCCTTGAAGAATTTCTGGGTGAGAGTATATGCATTTTGAAGGTTTTTGGTAGTTAATATTAATTTGCCACCCATTAAGCGTTTAACATTTTATACAGCTGTGCCTGGGTAACCACTAATTATTATTATCATTTATTCTGGAGAACCATTCCTGACACCCTCTACTAACAGTCTGACCCTACCAACTCATACTCTAAGAGGTTAAGTGAGCCCTCACCTCTGAGTTCTCATGTCTGTCATAAATTTGTTTCATATAGTTGCTGCCTAGGCATCCATTTTTAGGCCTGACATGAGTTATTTGAAACAGCAGTAGCCGTCCCCTTTGCTAGTTAAAACTTACCCTCTATGTGTGGTTGTTTATGCCGTAGCCCAGTTGCTTCTCATCCCATTGACCCAACACGCCCTGCAGCTGCTGACCATGATGAAATCTAATGGTTAACACTAGAGGCAAGTCAACATTTCCCCACGTGTTCTCTTTAAACCAGCCACGGGATAAATCCACGGACCTTAATAAAGGCATAGTCTGACGGATCCTCTTTTTCTCTTGCGTGCCCCACCCACTGGTTGAGCTCCCTGTCGCTTCCAGCCTTCCCTTGGCCTCCCATTGGCACCCTTAACCTCTCTGGGACCCCAGTAAGTACTAAATATCTTGTTTTATGCACTTTGAGTTCACCTCCTCAGTGCTGTCTCGTCTGACTGACGCACCTGAATCTTACTCTACTCTCATCAGAGCGCTCCTAGAAAGTGGCTATCTTGGCTCATGGTCGCTCTCAAGAGACAGACCTCATGACCAAATTAGAAAGAAATTATAACAACAAAAATCACAGCACTCTCAGTATTTTATCATAGTTGGCTCACCATGGGTCCTCCTCACCGGCCTGTGATTGTTCTAACTGTATCTTCCTTTTGTGTATCTAATCTCAACACAGCAAAAGGGCTCGGACCATTTTGCTCTGAGTTGTTCAAAAAATGTGGGAATGAAAATATTTTAGTCTGATCTTTCCTTCCAAATAAAAATTTATCTAATATTTTTTTGAGATGGAGTCTTGCTCTGTTGCCCAGGCTGGAGTGCAGTGGCTTGATCTCGACTCACTGCAACCTCTGCCTCCTGGGTTCAAGGGATTCTCCTGCCTCAGCCTCCCAAGTAGCTAGGACTACAAGCACCCACCACCACACCCAGCTAATTTTTGTATTTTTAGTAGAGACAGGGTTTCATCATATTGGCCAGGCTGGTCTCGAACTCCTGACCTTCTGATTCGCCCACCTCAGCCTCCCAAAATGCTGAGATTACAGGCGTGAGCCACTGTGCCTGGCAAAAAAAAAAAAAAATTATTTAATTTTTATGCATAATTACTTTCATTCAACAAATATTATTGAACCTTTATAGGTACTAACAGTACTGACCGTGATTCAAAGATGTTGAAGACACCTTGCCCAGGACAGTTTGTGGTCTAGTGAGAGAAACAACTAAATGGAATACATGAAAATAATAGGTGCAGTGATAGAGGTGTGTATACAGCACACAGAATGTGCAGTCAAAAGGCATTTAGATCCTCCTGCATATGTGTGTGTGTGGCTGCATATAAATGAAACGGGGTTAAATATCTACCTGTGGCCATCGTTTGTTCTTCACACCTCAGTCTGGTCTGTTGCTTTCATCTAGTAACTCCATGTTTGGTTTTATACTTTTTGAGTTTATTGGGTGTCCTTTTCCTCAATTCTCAAACTGCAGGCAAACCTAAAATTGAAAAGATAAAATGGTAGAATGATAGAAGATGAGTATTACCAGTACGTGACATGTCAGTTCAAGTAGAGAAAGATAAAGGAAACACTTTTATTTTTAAAAGTCAATTTACTAAAGATTCTCCTCACTGGAATGCGCACTTCTTGCTTTAGATCTGTTAGGACTCAGAAGAGAGGCTTCCAGTTTAAAGTTAGTGGTAGTTTCCAAAAGGTTGTTTCCAGGAACTCTCATATTTTAGCCCCCACCATCTTCGCGAATTCTTCCCACCTTGCTTAGTTCTCCAGAAATGCATATGTGACTACAATGAGGCAAAGAGGTACTGTTAGTTCTTATAGAGGATTTCTTCCCCAACTCCTTTTCTACGAAATGAATTGTTTTTGGCAACTGTGAGGGAAATCTGAAGTCCCTGCTCCCATAATAGGTTGATTTTCACTTATTTGAACCCCAGTTAACCCTGGAGTTCCAGAGAGTCACTGAAAAACCAGCTTGCTAAACCCCTCAAATCCTCCTGTGGCTCCAAAGAATTCACCGTCTTGATGGTTCTCCAAAGTGTCTACCCGTATGTCTGCCAAAAGGTCTTATCATTTCTCTTCTTCCAAATATCTGCCCCCAGGACTTTGTCATTTCTGTAATTGAGATGTAAGACTGGGGAGGAAAAAAGAATAGCCACAGTTCTGGTCTGAGGGTGGATGTGTCATCCTACCTATTTCCAGTGATTTTCGGATTGTTCTTTCTAAATGAATTTGTACTCTCCTCTTGGCAGAGAGCCAAACTCTTGGAACCATCATGGGGAGGAAGGTAGGAAAAGGGGCCAACAGACGGACCTTCTGCCTGACTCATGACCTTATGACTAGTTTGCATTTCTTGTCTTCATCGTTATTTCCTGTGTGGTGGTGGGGGATGGTGCTGGCAGAGAGTTTCATATGGTATTTGTGGAGAATTATTGTCCTTGGTTCAGAAAGGTGACAAGAAATTATAAGACTTCAATTAACAAACCAAATGATATGTCTTTATCTGCTTGTAGAAAGTGTTTATAAATCAGAACTAGTAGGAGTCCAATAACGCTGAGAGTTTCGTGTTCATTTTTCAAAGCATTGTATGAGATACCTTTGTCAAGAGCATACAACTTCAAGGCCTCCCTACCCTTGTGTGTATAGAACTGAAACAATATGTTTCAGTCACCAAACTAAAATACACCTTCAAGGACATATTCCGTCATTTGTTACTTACTGAATTTACTTCATGATGCAAAAAAAAAAGAGAAAACTATTACACACCATCAGTTCTTTAAAAACTAACTGAATGTTCTGGTAGCATTGCTTAAACAAGAGAAAGTCAGTTCACCTAAACAAAGTTTTCAAATGAGATATACTCCCATAGGCAACAGCAAAAACACCTTTAAGATAAGCATTACCACTATATCTTTCCAGTGGCTTGAGGTGAAAAGCCCAAACTTTGAAATTCAGAAAATCTGGGATTAAATTCCAAACCTACTCGTTAGCTATACACGTTGTTTTCATTCTCCTGTGCCTCAATTTCCTCACCAATAAAATGGGAACAATACGTACCTTGTTAGAGTCTTCTAAGGATTTAAGAGACAATTAACACAATGTGTTAAACATAGAGTAAGTGCTCAATGAATGACACCTGGGAACCTTAATGTGTAAAACTGCAAGCAAGTGGGGGCTCAGACATTATATGTCACTATCTCTCTTGAAGAATTTCCTTGTAAGTTCTGTTGAAGAGAATGGTTTTTCATGGCCATGAGTCATTTTTATTGGTTTTAAGCCTTTGGACAAAGATAATAGCATTGCCACAGTAAGATTTCCTGTTTCCATAGTCCCCTTGTGATGTATACAAAAGTCCTACAAAAATAAAAACCATATTTTTATCAATAAAAGTGTATGAAGAAATTTGAGCAAAGCAATCTTCAACAATTTAAAGCACCTTAGTAACTGATTTTTACAGAGATACCATAAGCATATGCCATTTTACAGGTTATATCCATAGATATTTGAAAGAAACATTTTTCTTGATGATTGTAATACAAATCTCCACTGTGCACAGACAAAGGCAGGCAGTACCATGAGCAAAGAACAGGGCATTTCACTGAAATCATCATCGAGTCCAAAAGCAAAATCCTCCTTTCTAAAAGCCTTGCTCAGGCTGTCGGTTCAGAGGAGGGGCAAGGTAAACCTACAGCAGCATACCAGGCCTGGAGATGGAGACTAATTTTAATAAATCAGAATGGAACATGAAAATGTCAACTTAATCAGGCATTTAAATTTTATTAATCAAGCCTAATTTTTATGAGTGCAAATAATCACTGAAGCTGGACAAATTTGTTCTCGATTGCATCAGAAACATCATTTTAATATTTAATGGACTGATGAATTTAAATGGAGAATTATCTTTATGAAACATACTCTTCATAATTTGCCATTAAATGAGAAATAAAAAAATCAACATAAATCTTACATAAAGGTTATTTAACTAAATGTTGATACTATAAATATTATAAATGCATTATACACTAATTTAGCAATCACACAGTACACTACATAAAGCAGAAAATGATAAGCAGACCAGGCAGGCTTTTCCTGGGATATAGAGCTCTGTGTTATATTGTGGGAAGCTCATGATATAACGGTTTGGAGGTTTTGTGTGAAGTTTCACGAACATTCTTTTCATTCAGGCTTTTATGCTACAATTCACCATTCACCACAGACATTCTTTTCAGTCCAAATGTAGGTCTAAACCCACTAGGACTTTCTTTTGTGAGGTGATTATTCTTTATATAAAAAAGATAAAAAATATCATTATTTATAGAAAAGGATATAAGAAAAGAACTGAGGTTTTCTGACTCTATGATTTTTTTGACATACAAAACATACTCCATTTTTAAAGTTAAATTTTCTGACATAGTGTCCTCAGGCCTCAAAATATTCTAGATGGAAAAGAAAAGAAAAAACTCAAATTAGTGTCGGAATATTCTGTGCAAATGTACACCCATTCTACTCACCCTCTTTATGATCCACAACAGGTTGCTTAAAATAGGGAGTTACTATAAATTTTTTTAAGTGAATCAAACCTAACAGATCGTATGGTCCAAAAGTTTGCTGACATTAATCTCCAAGATAAATTTATTGTTGTTGTTGTTTTCAAAGTCTATTCTTTAAAGATCCCTAATGTTCTCAAAGTGTAGTATTTTCCTGTAATACTCGTGTTAAACTGCATTTACCTGAAGAAGAACTTGCCTATTGTAGCCCCCAAAATTATTGATGGGATTGGAACAAAAGATATTTAGAAGATTACAGGAAATGGCTACTCTTTAAGTGGTCACAGCAGCTCTGTTTTCTTGCTTTACAGAAAATGTTTTAAATAATGTGGACCTTTCATTAGACACTTAAAAAAATTCCTAAGATTGTTTTCAAAGTTTGAAACATTTAAAATTGTGCCTTTTTGTTACAAAGTTGAGGTTCTGGAATGGAAATTTGGCTCTAAATAGAAAGGCTTAAGGACATAATTTTCTTTTTTATTTGTGTACTGTTTATTATTAATGTATAAAAATATTTTGAAAACATTAAATTTTATAAAATAGATTTGTAGTGAGTCTAGTTAGCTTTTAATGTTACTTGCAAAGCACATTAAACAACTCAATTTTTTGGCCTTTGGTGTATACTTTTTTCCCTTGACAAATAATATATTTTCATAAAAGTATTATTATTTGAAAAGCACATTCCAGGTTAATAGTTGACCTGTTTTTTTCCTTCTCCATCAAATTAATATGCAATATCCTAAAGACACCAAGATTAGAATTTTCCTGCAAGCAAAAAATACAATACATTGTGAATCCTTTAGATGGAGACAGAGTTCAAATAAACTCTAGAATTCTGTTCACAGTGCTTTGTGTAAGGATAAGAATGAACACTTAGGAATACTGAAAAGGAAATATGAAAAGAAATTTAAGATGCTCATACTGATTACAGAATTTGTTAGTTACTGTTTCGCCTTTCTTAATGGAAGAGTTTTTCTGTATATTAAGCTGACACTTAAGAAAATAAAAGGTAACATACTCCTGGTCAGTAAAGTAAATTTACTGTCTTTGCACCTTATAGCAAACCAGATTATACAGCAAATACTGCCATTGTTGATGATGCAGAATGCATGCTGTACATAATCAGTGGCATGCATCAAAAGTCATCTGATGGCCACATTAAAGCCAAATTCCCTGTTAAGAATCAAACTAAATTATAACATGGCACTTCCCAGAATGAGCCAAGGAAATGCATTTTGCAAGAAGAATAATTGTATTTGAGTGTCTCTGTAAAAATCAGGAAGTCTTTTAGCAGTAAGTACTAATGTTATTTTTTTAATCTGCCGCCTTTTGTATTGCAATATATTGAGCCTCCCTGGCAAGCCTATCATACTAATTATTATTACATCTAGTGGTTCAGTTATCTTGATGACTACTGTAGCTGAAATACTCCAAGGTCAAATCCTTAATAGCATGACTCAACCTAAGCAGCCATCATATATGCAGTTGCTTTTGAGATGTACTGGATGAAACAGTATATCCCAGACTTGACTGAGTCTTATTATTCTTACAAACATGGAGTGAATTATATATACAGTTTAATTATACCATTTTGCAAAAGTTTCTTCTCAAAAATCTTGTGAGAATTAGATGTCCTACTGTAAAAATGTCTGCACTAGCACACCTATAAAGATCTTACTGACCATGAAAGTCTTCAGCCTGACCTTCAGTACTTTCAAGTGATTTGAAATCATTTTAGTGATAATATTCATCTTCTCCATCAATAGACATTCTGTAATTTCATTTCATACTTACACATGTAATAAATTCATTGGCACAAAAATGCATGTTCTTCTTGGTTTATGTACACACACAATGATATAAATGAACTCCAGACCATATTGAAGAATACTACTCTCCCCAAATTCTTTCATATCTCTAGGGTAGAAATAGGCATTTAGTTTGTAATGTATCCAAATATAAGCATCTGTACAAGTTTGGATGGTCTATGAATATGAAACTAAATATGAAACTTCTTTTGTGTCAGTTTTCTTTAATATTTTAATGTCATGGTTGCACATCTGGACAGCAGTGACTTCTTCTTTAAATGTGTAAATGTGTTGCATTTTTAGAGACCATATTTGAGTAAAGCAATTTGAGTTGTGCAACTACTCATTTTGAACATAGCAAAACATCCATTTAATTCAAAGACTATTTCCAAGGAAAAGAAGTAAACACACAAAAGAAACTGCTTTGTATCAGCATTGGCTTTCGAAAGGTTTTGACCGTAGAGTACTCAATCCTTCCAAGGTTAACATAACCAAGATTCTTTCGGTTCCTTTTTGTTCGAAAGGATTTAAATAAGTGGAAGAATTTACTCATGGGAAAAGTATAATATGAAGTGTTTTAAAAATAATTCATGGGCCTTTTAACCCCCTCTTGTCATACTAGTTTTCAACATGCACCTTAAATTGGTGTTTAAAAGCAATAAGTAGTACCCACTGTCCCATAATGATTTTGGTAATGAAGATTACCTGAACCCACTTTTCCGCATCCATTCATCATTGGTCTTCTTGTTACTGCATCCTTCTGGTCACCTCCCTTACATATTTTTGTTCTGGTAGAATAATACCAAACATGTCACATTTTTATTCAGATTATCAACATTACTATTAACATTTTCAGTCAAATAACATTATCCTTGCAAATCAAAAAGTGTTGTTTTGTTTTGTTGGATTGCAATTAAAAGTCTTGTAATAGTACAAGAGCTCCTCTACAATCGTGTAAAATATGTGGTCTATAGATCCAATACTGTTTCATTTTGGAAATGTAAATTTTAAATGTATAGCCACATATTGTATTTTATGTTAATGACAAATGTTCAGCAAATATTGAATACGGAGGAAGAAATATGCTTTTAAAAATAATGTTATCTGCTTATTCTCTGGCTGCAATCTAGCTGGCATGCTGCATTTGGGGCTGTCTATGTGTGTTTTTTTAAATGTCATCTTTATTAGTATTACATTCAAGGAATAGTACCAAGAATCAGTTTCTTTCAAGACCTTCCTCCAGTGTGTGGCATATAAGTCTGTGACGAGCGACATTACAGAAGGTCATGTCACTTTTAACTGCTTGCATTACATCTTTCTGATTTCCCTAGTGCCCTTCCTTTGTTTGATTAATACTACTTGCTTTCAAGCAAGGTATCAGAAAGCATAATTTGGAAAGAGAATTCTAGAGCTGATCTGAGATACTCCTCCCTAAGAAAAAAGAGGAAAAAACGAACTTCGTAAATGTGTCTTTTCTACTACATGAATTTTTCGTCACTCATTTATTCCTTTTCAAGGAAATCCTATGTATAGTCTATGTTATTAAATTATTGCTGACAAGTATTTTGGCAAGTCGACTTTGTATACTTGAAAACAAAACTGTCTGGTGCTTATTTGGCTTTATTTGAAAAGGAAAGAGCTAGAATTTGATATCAGAACTCCTTTCTTTTGTTTTCCTTAGTTAAGTGTTAAACTCCAGCACTCTCGTCCTAAATAGCAGGTGTTATTTGATTTCTCTGGGAAGGGTTGCAATTTTGTGCAGTCATTAAATGCACTTCAGTGATATATACAGTTTGTTTTTAAAAGCTCAGTTTGCAGTTTCGATGTTCATTGCATTTGGCTAGAGCTCATGTCTTAAAGCACAGCTCAGCTTCTCAGACACTCTTGTCCTCAAAGCCATCCATTTCACTGGACCATTAAAGCCTGAAAATTAGTTGTGAAAGCATCATCATTTTAATTTGGAATCTTTAGCCACACTTCTACCTGTACCCTCTCTGTGTTTCTTAGGGCCAGTGAAAACATGAATCAGAATTTTGTGTCATTAAGAGTACAGAATATTTTGTCCAGGAAAAAATATAGTATTTAACTTCCAAAAATTAATGTTTAAAATATTAAGTTGATGTTATTTTATTTGTATTAATAGCTAACATTTTTGAGTACTTACTTTGATACAGGCACTGTATTAAGCATTTTTATGCATTATCTTATTGGATCCTTAATCAACACTGTGAGATAGGTGCTATTATCATCTCCATTTTTAAGGCACCTTCAGCTTCACCTGAGCAAAAATGTAATAGTGGGTTATGTTCTGAAACAGCTTAAAGGCATCAGTAGGAAACCATCTGTATTATAAATCCTCACTTGTAGATGTTTATGATGTAACTTTAAAAAGGCACTGGAGGAGGGGAAGAGCCCTCACTAGAGCGCTAAAACACGGCAAAAAGGCCTCTCGCTAACACAACACTTTTCTGCCAAATGTAAAAGCAAATGGTTGTATTGGATGGTTCTGGCTGCACATTTGTGGAGCAATTGTGCGTAGCCAATTACCCACTTGTGCAGGGTAAGAACAGTTTGGGTTTTGCAAATGAAGAGCCTGATTCTGTAGACCTCTTTGAGTCATACTTGAACATAAGATCCACAGCTGATTTGTAAAATGTGTAAATTAAGCTACTGGCTTGTTTATGGTTTAATCTTATTTTGAATTTTTGAAAATTAATTTGAAGATAGTGAAGGTCCTCCCACCTTAATGGTTAAATATTCATGGGTTCTATTTCCAGGCAGATGTTTGAAGGCACTTTGAATATTTGCTTTTATAAATCTGCATCACTGATTAGATAGAAGTCCTTCAGGTGAAGAAGTCAGTTCAATGATAGGCACTTTACCCAAAAGTGTGTTAAATGATATGAAGAATAGATGATACATTCACATATTCACTCAATCAACAAATATTTCTTGAACACCTATTATGTTCTTGACAATCTTCTAGGCACAACCCGCTACCATTCTGCCTTCATAGCACCTGAAGTGTGATAGTAAGTACTGCAGAGAGGAGGCATATTTTATACAGTCTTAATTATAACCATCTTTAATATTGAGTTTATCCATAGGAGTAAAAGAATAATATTCATCTCATTTTCCGTGATATATTTGATATGAATCTGCAGGGATAATTTCAGCAAAAAACATTACTTCATTTAAATCTAAATTTAAGAGATAATTTTATTAGAGGTACAAAATAATCATCATTTAAGAAAATCTAACAAGGGTTAGGTGAATTCTTCTGATGCAACACAATGTACCAATGTCGCTTCTATTCCATCTTAAACCTCCCTCACAAATAGCCCAATTTGGAATAGCCTGGCATATATCACTTCAAATATATATTGTCACTATTGTCCGTATATTTGTGATGTGAATACTTTAAGTGTGAGGAAATTAAAGGTTAACATGAAAGTTTGATCAACCTCGTTTAAATTTTACTGGATTATAAGCCATTTGAGGGCTGATAGGGGTAAAGAGGAAGTATTCGTGGGTTATCTGTGTATTCTCACATTACCTAGCACCATGTGCCTTGGACAAAGCATGTATTATAAACCATGCTATGGAGTAGCTGAATATAGTTAGAGAGACTGTCAGGAGTCCGTCTTTCTTGTTGAAGCTTCATTGCTTTATATGTCTCCGAAGTCAGTATAAACTCCCATCAGATATACAGAACTGCATATTGCGCTACTGTGATTCTTTTGAAATGCTGAATGTCCAAATGAAAGACCTGAAAATCCTATCATTTAGCAGAAGATTTAAAGCATGACATTAAATGGGAGCAGTCTCACAGGTTGTCAGATGCTTTCATTATATATTCATTCATGAAACCTAGAGGTTTGTGTTAGGGTTATGCTGTTAAATCAGTTAATGCTTTTAGAATATTTGAGAAAAATTATTAGGAAGAACAGAGTTCTGATATGTTATCTTAGTTTATGTAACTTTTCATAATACAATCTTGGATATTAAAGTGTTTGCCCATAGAATGTTCCTGTTTGTATCCAAAAAAAAAAAAAAAAGCCCACAGGAAAGGAGGGCTAGATGTCTCTGTCCTCTAAAGTTATGAGCTTTGGGAGAAAAGTTTTAAAATATTTGATCACCGTGATTCTGTTGAGTCTATTCAGAGATACAGGATCAGAAAAAAAAATACCACAGGAATTTAAAAATCATATCAAATGTCATAAACACAATAAGTTGGGTCTTACCTGAATAATAACACTTCTTCCAAGGTTTTTTAAATTGTAAGTTTCCATGGAGTGCATATGTGTATATTTGTGAAGTGTGTAAAACCATTTTTAAAAGGCTGAAATGGAGGGAAGTCCCATTCTGAATGCCTACAGTTATGCGCTGATCAAGGCAAAGAGAAGTTATTTGGCAAATCCAAAATGACTATTCCATTCTGCTGAGGTAGGCTAAATAACCATTAAAAAGTACATGTGTGCATATCCACCTACGTGGGTTATACACACATTATACTCATGTAATTATAGATTATTTTTAATTTTCATTTAAGAGTGTACATTCTCATAATTCTTATGTACAATCACAGAGAATTAAAATGAGAGTTTTGGGTAGTCCACAAAATCAAAAAGTAAGAGAGAGGCAAGACTTGACATTTCTAAATAAGAATTAAAATTCGAGCCATAAAATATATTGTTAGTTTTATGCCATAGACCACCAGCATGAATCAATTAACAGACATGGTTTTTTAATCTTAGAGTTTGGTGAAAAGTAAATTAGAAATAGCAGAGCTGTTCCATGCTTAGTTATCTAGTTCTAAATTTAAAGTGCCTGATTAATACAGACAGCAGAATTGGTAGAAGGGAAATTTCCTGATTTAAAGCATCCCTCAAATTAATGTTGGTTTACCTTATGCATATTTCAAATTCTTTAAGTTGTCACAAAACATTTCACATAAATCTGGTTTCCTTAACTGGGATTCGGTTCCCTGGTTTTAACCAATTAAAGGCAGAGCATTTTCCTAATAACTATCTCTAGATCAAATATTCTCTCTCAGTGTGCCTGTTTCAAATGTTAATAAAGTTTTCATTTCCAAAAGGTTCAAAATGACAGAACAAAATTCTCTCCTTTAAGAGCACAAAAAACGACTTCTGTTTCTGTCTGCAGGTAGTGGAGGACATGCTAGAGGACGAGGAAGAAGAAGATGACAAAGATGACAAGGTAATTATCTTTCCCAGCACTTGGGTACCTGGGGATGGGGAAATGTAGACATGACACTGTTTTCACAGACAGTTAAAAAAGGAGTTGAAGTGTTTGAGTCCAGAAAATTGGACAGTGCTGTTTATCATCCTAACAATGCCACTGCATGTTGCAAAGAGGGAGAGAAGGCTATAAATCCTTTTCGCTTTTGTCCAGAGCTGGGTCAAATATTTTTCTGCCAGGAACAAAAAAAAATAATAATTCAGCTTGTCTGGAACTTGATAGCTCTCATGAAGATAACAGCAGTGACGACTGTTTTTGAAGGGCAAAAATTTGTCCTATCTTGAGTATTACAAATCAGGCTTTGCTTTGGGGGAAGAGGAGAGTGAAAAAATATCAGCCTGCATGAGTTGAACACGGATATTGTCATCTGTAATTTTTGAACAATTGCTCAGCAAAAGGACATGAATGTGCAGAGTGCTCCAGAGGACATTTGAATAACCCCAGTGAGCACTGCCTTTGCCTAGGTTTGGAATGGCCCTGTGGTTTCTGCATCAGGAAAGCCCATTCAGAGAGGCTTATATTCAATCGCTGGTTGGTCTGGGGATGGTGACCACAGTAAATAACAGCCAGTTTCTGGGACTGCTTGGATTAGTTGTCCCCTAGGGAGAGGGGACAACTGGAGGTAGGAATTAGAATGACCTTGCACCACTGCAGCAGTGGCTGGCGCTGGAACTACTGCTTTCTATGGCAAGGAGGATAGTGATGCTCTTACATTTCCAGACCTAAAATCTGAAAAGTCCTAGGGTGAGATTGGGAGGTGGGAGAGAGAAAATCATTAGTTATTTCCACATTGTTTGACATGTAAAACCAGATTTTTGACCTTCACCAGAATCTGACTTATGTTATAGTAAAGCAGTGAAATTTTTTGAAGAATGGAGGAAAACAGTATATTTTAATTTATGCCCTTGACCTTTGATTCCAGTAGAGATGTACAGTTATATCCCAGTGTAAGAATTTGTGAGCCACCAAAGGCTGTGTCTCCAAAAATAAAATAATTTGTATGTTGGAAGCATGCATTAGAAATGTCAAAAAAATTCAGTGGTTAACTCTCCACATGATTTTTTTCCTAATATTCAGTGCTTGAAGGAAAACGGAAACACACCCCCCTACACACACACACACGCTTTCTCCCTTCTAATGCTATTTCAAACATTTTTAAATTGACAGTGCTTTTATGTGAAATTTTTCTTCTGTGTATCATTTAGTCATTAGCGACATCATCAAACATTAACAAAACCTCCCTCCTGCAAAAACACATATGTGCTTGTTTTTAATGTTAAATAACATGAGCATACACTTCTGGCAATAAATGATATGATTTATTGCTAAGGTCAGTTGTAGAGCTGTAGAGAGCTTGTATTTTAACTCAACATGCCAGCTCTGAATCATCATTTCTCTGCTGATAAACACTGAGCTGCCATCCATTTATGGCCATTTTCTCTTGCTTGTTGCTGCTTTATTATTAAAGCCACATAAAGATCCAGCCCAGCAGCAGGCGTTTCCCCAGAAATGTTAATAAATGGAAACCCTTAGTGAAGTCTAGTACTTAATGTCCTGCTTGAAGTCAACCTATATGTTTTTAGCCAGTTTGTTGATATTCCATACTTCTAATCTCTCCCCTTTTTATGGCCATTTTTAATGGAGAGGATGTTAGGTATGAGGAAAAGACACACCTGGTTAACCAGCTCACCAAAACATAGATGTCAAGTGGAACATGCTGGGGGGAAACAACACCAAATCTCTGGAGTAACATCTATTGTAATCTAGTGTTTGGTAGTCAGAAATTGACACCCTGCTTCTAACACATTTTCAGATCTAGTTACCAAAGTTGATTGAAAGTGAGTGCTTAAATTACAGTGTGAATTCAACTGTATTCTTCTGTACAGGATGCCGACGAGCTGTGTGTTTTCCGTGAGAAAGGATTGTGAGCTGATTTTCATAAATCCAACCCTTTTATTTGAGTGATAAAAAGGAGGTTTTTCTTTTTTACTCATAATGCAATTGATAGCATAAAAATCGTATCTGAATAAAATCTTGAATGTAATAATTTACAATAGACTTTTAAGTGCTTGCATAATGGAGGGAAGAATCTTAGAGTGGACGTCTTGAAATATAGTTTTTCCTATTAGAAATGGAAATATGAAAGGATCCTGCAAGGTTCCATCTACCATCTTCCATCTCGACTGGCTCTCACAGTGGTAAATGTTCAGTCCTGGCTATCAGTGTGTCTGAGTGGGAGAAGGGTAATTTCCTACTTTAAAATATTCGTTGGTTCCTCTATTTAAGTTTCTGTATAGAGTCATGG
This sequence comes from Cacajao melanocephalus, assembly GCA_963573385.1. NCBI lineage: Eukaryota > Metazoa > Chordata > Mammalia > Primates > Pitheciidae > Cacajao > Cacajao melanocephalus. The sequence goes on along the minus strand of CAUYLG010008349.1, from coordinate 35,855 downwards.
GTAATGGAATTTCATGAGAAAACAAATGTGTTTTTTGCCATACGAGCAGGTACTGACCTCTAGCTCTCATTATTTCTGTTTTCTCATATGGTATAATAGTAGGGTCAGGTCAGTGGGTCCTCTCATAGGATAAAAGTAAAAAAGATTAATAAATGTGCCAAAGCCTCACTTTAATTGAACCTGAAGCATATGTTGGAAGTATGTAAAATATGTCCCAGATGTTTCACCAGGGCTAGTGTCTTGGCTTTCCCTCATCACCACAAGACAGCTATTAGTCCTATAACCTTTGGACTTGGGGGTAAATGGGGTATTACATGGCACAGAATGAGAGCACCTGTTTTCCATTCTGCCAAGACCCCTGACAGGCTTTCCCTAAGCCTGTCCACATGTTTTCACTTAGCAGATTGTTGGGCGATTATGAAAAGTGTCTTTCTTTAGAGCCAGCATTGATATTAGTCACTCACAATGAAAGGGCAAGTCATTGGCTACTTGACAAGGTCCGTGTGGGCATAAAGTGAAATATTTTATTTCATTTGAGCTTAGGGTGTTTTCCCTTAGCATAATTATATACATGACAAAGACACAGGTATAAGAAGTTGAAGCAGACAAAATTGTAATTACGTAATATAATAGCTTTGTAATACCTTTTCTTTAGCACTGACTGTATCACCTGGGAAGACTTTGGTTAAAGTTGATAAAAGCTAAGTCATGATTTACCTGGTTCCCCATAATTTGCAGTTCTTCTAGATTATGGCTTTTAAATATTTTTTTCTCGAGTTCTTTCTTTTTATTTAAAGAGCTAATCATTATTCAGGTGAGGGTTTGTGATCCACAGACTCACCCTTCATTCTCAAACCCATTGTTCACATTTGCTTAAATCTAAAATTAGATGGCCTCTCTTTTAATCCAATTCCATGTTTTTCACAAAGACAGAGAAGGATTTTATATGGCGAGTCTTAGTTATGAATCATTGACTTGTTAATATTTTCACTTATCTCGCATTATGTAGTAGCACTACGTTAAGCTGTGCTGGAGATGACATTTTTCCTGAATTAAATGTTAGAAAGACATCATACTGCGTTCTCAATTCCCTTTGTTGTAGAGCATTCTCTGAACCATCAACCACAAAGTCACAGTTTGATCTGATTTTTTGACCTGACACCAAATCCTGCCTTTGTGATTAATAGAATATCTTAGCAAATAAGGCTTAGCTAAATTACCTAGGTGGAGCTATCAACAAGCCATATAATAGTGTTTTTCACCATGTTATAGATAATAATATAGTGGTCAGTCTGCATAATCTAGACATCTAATTAATGAAGATCAGCTTTCCTTTTGTAGTTTAAAAAGTTTAGGCATGCTTCCCATGGTGCATCCTACCCTTGTAATAAGATCCAGCTGCGATATCAGGAAGCAGAAGATAAAATGCAGGTTTTCCTCAGAAAAAGCATGGATTCAAATGCATGGCATTCTAGTAAAGTTTATTGATAAAAGATATTAAAATGTTCAGCCATTTATGCTTATATTGCTCCTCCTACTTCAACCATTATGTCAAGGTTACTGTGTTTCAAGAGTACTAGATATAACAAATGAAACATATCTGAGTTAGTTCAAAATAAACAGATTCTTTGCTTTAATTCTTGAAATCTGTGTTTTCTGGTTCGAATCTCCAGCCCTAAAACATGTATATAATATAGCCAAGATTCAGGCATCTCTGGCATCTCAAATCAACTATGAAAGGTTGGGGGGAAGATAAGTGATGTGATATGAGAGAAGATTTTAATCTGACAAAATGGGATTTTCAGTTATATTCAATGAAATAACTGCACAGTGGGGAAAAAGATTAAGGCTTTGGAGAAAGGCAAGAAGAAAGGAGGCACAAGGAAAATACTTCTTTTTAAAAATTCCTAAGCCACGTTTAACTAGAATAGCATTGTTTTCATTTTTTTGTTTGCTATTGCTGCATAACAAATTGCCACACATGTAGAGGCTCAAAACAACACTCACTGTTTAGCTCTCAGTTCAGTAGATCAGAAGTCCAACACAGCTCAGTTGGGTTCTCTGCTCAGGGTGTGATGCTCAAGGTATCGGTCAGGCTGAGTTCTCACCTGAAGGCTTTGGATAAGGATCTACTTCCAAACTCATTCAGGTTATTGATAGAATTCAGATCTTTATAGTGGGAGGACTGAAGTCCTTGGTTTCTTGCTGGCTTTCTGATACTAATTGCTATTTTCCGTGGCTTCCTCCATCTTTAAATCTATCAATGGAGAATCTCTGTTGGGTTGAGTCACTCACATACCTCCAATCTCTTCAGGAAGAGACAAGTTCCTTTTAAGGGCTCACCTGATTAGGCCAGGCCCACCAAAGATAATTTCCTTTTCTTAAAGGCAGTTGTGCCATAAGGCAATTGAACATAATCTAGTCATGGGACCACCTATTTCATCTGATATGATTTGGCTGTGTCCCCACCCAAATCTTATCTTGAATTGTAGCTCCCATATTTCCCACATCTCATGGGAGGGACCTGGTGGAAGATAATTGAATCATGGGGTGGGTCTTTCTGTGCTGTTCTCGTGATTGTGAATACATCTTATGAGATCTGATAGTTTTATAAAGGGGAGTTCCGCTGCACACACTGGCTCTTGCCTGCCACCATATAAGATGTGACTTTATTCCTCCTTGCCTTTTGCCATGATTGTGAGGTCTCCCCAGCCATGTGGAATTGTGGGTCAAACCTCTTTCCTTCATAAATTACCCAGTCTTGGGTATGTCTTTATTAGCAGTGTGAGAACAGACTAATATACCATCATATTACAAAATCTACTCGCACACTCAGGAGGAGGAGACTATCATGATATATCTACTGGAAGGTGTGAATCTTGGCAGCTGTCTTAGAATTCTGCCTATTAAAACCACCTAGACCCACCCATGCTCTAGAACAAAATTGGAGCAATCCTTGTGCTCTTGGATGTATTTATTGCAAGACTATAACCCAGCTAAGCTACAATAAACAAATGAAGAAAACCTGCCTCCCGAGTCATATTCTTTCAAAGATTACAGGAACATCTCATACCTAGGGTGTAAACTGAAGTATATTTTACATTGATAATGTAATATATCCCATTTGCTTATCATCTAATTCTGATCTGGGGTAAGGGATGGTTGGACAGGCAAGAGCTATTTCTTTCTCCTTGTTTTCTCCTAGGAAGAGGATCAAATAATAATAAGATTAATAAAAAAATCAGGGAAGGATCCATTTTTCCTTTGGGAAACCTATGGGTGCTTAGACACCCATTGAGCTGAGAGCCCACTCACCTTGAGTCCATAGAAACACTGTCTAATTCATCTAGAACGACAGCAGCATTACAACTGGAGGGTACCCAAGAAATAATCTAGTTCAACTCCCTTAATTTAAAGTGAGGAGACTGTGGTTCAGCCAAACTTAAGTGAATTGCTGAAGGATATAGACAAGTAGAAGAGCCAGACCTAACGCTCAGCTTTTCTGATTCCAAATTTGGCATCCTTACCCTTCCTTAAGACTAGCTTTCCTGGGGGAAGGGGGATTGTCAAAGTACAGATGCAAGTTGCCTCAGACATGATCTTTAAGTCTTTAGGGTTGTTCAATAAGGGAATATACCTTTCACTCCAGCTAGAGAATGTTAATTTCTAGGTTTCTACTTCTCTTCACTATTTTCCTGCATATCCAGTCCTTTCCTACCATTCCAACTAAGGGAGTGTGTAGTAGGCAGAATAATATCAAAAATGCCCATACTTAATCCCTGGAACCTGTGGAGATGTCATGCTACATGACAAAGAGGAAGTAAAGTAGCAGATAGGATGAAGGTTGCTAATCATCTGACCTTAAAATACGGAGATTGTCCTGGCTTGTCTGATTGGGCCTAATATAATCACAAGTAGAGAGGCCATCAGAGCAGATGGCAGCTGGCAGCTGCATGTGAAGCCATGTCCAAGATCAAGCTTCAGGACCTTCATGGCAAGAAGGAAGAGCTGCTGAGACAGCTGGACCACCTAAAGGTAGGACTCTCCCAGCTGCACATTGACAGCGTGACAGGAGGTACAGGGTCCACAATCCACCCCGCCTTGTTCTCACCGTCATTAACCAGACTCAGAAAGAGAACCGCAGGATGGTCTACAAGGGCAAGAAGTACAAGCTCTTAGTTCTGCAGCCCAAGAAAGCATGTGCCTGAAACACAGGCTCACCAAGTGTGAGAAGGACCTAAAGACCAAGAAATAACCAAGAATGAACAGCGGGTAACCACTGGAAAAGTACAGGATGCACAGCGTCAATAAAACACAGACTAACTGGTAGAGGTTGGGGATTGCTGATGCTGGCTTTGAAGATGGAGGAAGGGAGCTGCAAGCCAAGAAAATGTCTCTAGAAGCTAGAAAGGGCAAGGAAAAGGATTCTCCCCTAGAACCTCCAAAAAGAAATGCAGCCCTGCCCACATCTTGATTTTTAGCCCAGTGAGACCCATTTCAGACTTCTGACCTATGGAATGGTAAGATTATACATTTGTGATTTCTAAGCACCTGTTTCTAAGATAATACATTTGTGGTTTACAGTGACACATTACAGCAACAATGGGATATTAATACAGCTAACTTCCAACTGCATTTCCTATGCTTCTCCAAAAAATACTATATTTTAAAGCACTAGATCTGAGCTCCTCATTTGTCCTTATTAACTTCATCCTACTGTTCTATGTAAATACAGCTACACGATTTCCATTCAATATGAAAACTGAAAGTAGTATCTAACAAAGCAAATATTTTTATCGAAATTTCTTAATTTTGATTTTAGAAAAGCTTGTTCAAAAATGAGAGTGGATTATTGCCCATCTGTAATGCAGTCGTATACTTTCCAGTTTATGAGTCTATATTATTATTTTTATTTTTATTCATTTATTTGTTGAGATGGAGTCTCACTCTATCACCCAGGCTGGAATGCAGTGGTGCGATCTCGGCTCACTGTAACCTCCACCTCCTGGGTTCAAGTGATTCTCCTGCCTCAGCCTCCTGAGTAGCTGGGATTACAGGCACCTGTCGCTACGCCCAGCTAATTTTTTGTATTTTTAGTAGAGACAGATTTTCCCCATGTTGGCTAGGCTGGTCTCGAACTCCTGACATCATGACTCACCTGCCTTGGCCTCCCAAAGTGCTGAGATTACGGGCATGAGCCACCTCACCTGGCCAGGAATCAATATTATTAATTGGTGAACAGAGCAGCAAGTCCTGGTCTACTTCATTTTTCAGCTGAAGAATTTTACTTCCTCACAACATTCATTCCATTCCTTAAAATGTTTTACCCTTCAAAGGACAGTAAGTTTCAGCCTTATTTAAGTCACAAACTCTGAGAATCTGAAGAAAGATTTACACTTTCTCCCCCAGAAGAGGACACAAAAACACGCACACACACATATACACAAACAAACTTTTTTATGCGCTTTTTTTTTTGGCCATGGAGATTTAATTATTTTACAGAGACTATAAAGTATCTTGATAAAGTCATCCTTGTTGCTCTCAGCGCCATTCTGTTGAACTTAATGCCTGATTTCTCAAACACCTGAGATAAACACAAATATTACAAGTAAAAATAATGTTTAATTCAATTCAAAAGCAAGCTTCTATAAGAAGGGTGGTGTTTGGCTTGATTGTGATATTAGGGAGTAGTTTGGATGCAGCAATGGGCTTGTTATCTTTGATATCCATTTGACTGTGGCTTTTCAGTTTCACGGCAGTAAGTGCTGCAAACACTGACTTGGCGAAAGAAAACAGTAACAAAATGGGAGCTGCTGTGGCTTTATTAGATGAAGATTAGGCACAGTGAGGAATCCTAAAGTTCTCCAGAATCCTTGTTGAATTCATATTGTGTTGAGATCATCTTTTGAAAATCTCTGTCATTAATGCTTCATAATATTTTTTAAAAAATAATTATGTACTCATGCCTCTATGTTAAAGTCATTGGAAGCAGAATTAGTTTTCAAAGAAGCTGGAAGCTAGAAAGGACAAGGAAAAGGATTCCAGCTAGTGATTCCAGCTGGTGGAGGGTTTCTACCTGTCAAACTTTGTGACACCTTGTTCCACTTTGCAGAAGCGCTTCTCCAGTCTTGGAATGTTTAGGTAGATATCTGTCTCCAACATTCCCTCCAGAGTGGCAGTTGGGCTAAAAGAATTTAAATGAAAAGATTTACATAGATAATTAGGTAAGAATGTCCGTCAAGTAAAGCAAAGTATGAATGGACTCTTTCCTATTGGGTTATTCTGATAGTTGGATTTTCTTTGCCTCAGAAAAGAACTTTCATTTGAAAGTCAATCAAATGTTTCAAGACAGGTCCTCTGGAAAGCTAGTTAACTTCTGTATTGCAGCAGTGAATTTCCTCTTCTATTCCCCTTTCTTGACAAAAACTCTCGAAATAGCAGTGTGTCAGCCCTGGCTCTCAGGAGGTTGACAACATTCGTAGAAATAGACACGATTTTTTCAGGATCGCTGGCAGAGTCGTTGACACGGCTGACACCACTGCATGTTGAGATGAGAAGCATGTTTCTTCACCAAAGCAGCAGAACCAGATGTGTTGCCAAGCATCACAGATGCTCCATCTGAACCCAGGGTGCCAAGATTTTTATTCCGCCTGAAACTTTGTTTGGCAAAGAAATTGTTCACCATTTTAAAGACATTGACTCTGCAGATTTGAAAAGAAATTCACAAAGTAGTAGTTCTTTGATTTTAAGAACTTGCCAACAGGAGTTGGCTATACAAATAGAGGTATCTACTTTCATTAAATTATATACAAAAAGGTAAATATTAAAGAAATGTCAGAAAATCTGTAGAGTTGACATCGTTTGATGTCAGTCAGGGCACAACTTCAAGAAATATGTGGCTTCATTGAACTATATCTGGTGGGATGTGAGTTATCTTTCTTGGTGATATGGTTCATTTATTTTAAAAGTTTCAATACGAGTCTTTTTTTCTTGAGGCAAATCCAAAATCAAGTAAAGTCCCAGACTTTAAAAATCAACCTGTTTTTACATAAAGAAAAAGACTCACACAGTCTAATAAATTTTCAGAGTAGGTTGTCTGAGGTGCTTCTTCAATCTTATTGGTTCTGTGCTTCCATTGGTTATAATTTTGCCACACAAGAAGTTCTATAATTTTTATGGTCTTTCATACTCCATAATTAATATAAAGCTAATTGACATGAAAACCTCATGGGGCTACTGGTTTTTTCCCATTTTTTTATTGATATATAAAAATTGTACCTGTTTATGGATTACATGTGATATTTTAATATATGATCAAATAAGGATATTTAAGATACCGATCATCTTAAATATTTATCATTTCTTTGAGTGTTGAACATTTCAAATCTTCTAGTTATTTTGAAATATAAAATAAATTGTTAACTATAATCACCCTACTGTGTTATTGAACACTAAGACATAGTCCTTCTATCTAACTGTATGTTTGTTCCCATTAACCAATCTCTCTTCTCCCCACCCCCTTACCAGCCTCTGATAACTATTATTTTACTCTTCACTTCTGTGAGATCAAAATTTTTAGCTCCTGCAGACGAGTAAGAATATGCGATATTTGTCTTTCGGTGACTGGCTTATTTCATTTAACATAATGACCTCAAGTCCCACCCACAATACTGCAAGTGATATAATTTTATTCCTTTTTATGGTCAAATAGCATTCCATTGGGTATATATACCACATTTGCTTTATTCATTAAAATGTTGATGGATATTTCACGTTGATTCTGTTATCCTGTCTATTGTGAATAGTGCTGCAATGAATATGGGGATTCAGGAATCCCTTTGATATACTGATTTCCTTTCCTTTGGCTAAATACCCAGTAATGGGATTGCTAGGTCATATGCTACTTCTATTTTAAGTTTTTTGAGAAACCTTCACATTGATTTCCTTAATGGCTCTACTAATTCACATTCCCACCAATTATGTCCAACAGTTCCCTTTTTTCTGCATCTTTGACGACATCTGTTATTTTTTGTCTTTTTAATAACAGCCATCTTAATTGGGATGGGATAATATTTCACTGTGATTCTGATTTGTATTACTCCAATAATTAGTGATACTGAGCATTTTTTTTCCGTATGTCTGTTGACCATTTATATGTCTTCTTTTGAGAAATGTCTATTCAGATTCGTAGCCTACTTTTTAATTGGATTTTTTAAGGTTTTTTAGTTGAGTTATTTGTATGTTCTGGTTACGAATCTCTTGTTGGATAAATAGTTGCAAAAGACAGCTGTCTCTTCGTTCTGATTGTTTCCTTTGCTGTACAGAAGCAACTCCGTCTAATATGGTCCTGTTTGTCTATTTTTGTTTCTGCTGCCTATGCTTCTGAAGTATTAGCCATAAAATTTTGCCTTGCCCAATATCCTGATGTATTTCTCCTATGTTTTCTTCTAGTGGTTTTATAGTTTTACGTCTTAACATTTAAGTCTTTAATCCATTTTGAGTTGATTTTTGTGTATAGTGAGATATAAGTGTCTAGTTTAACCTTCTGCATATGAATATCCAGTTTTCCCAGCCCCATTTATTGAGGAGAGTGTCCTTTCCCCAATTTATGCTCTTCATACCTTTGTTGAAAATCAGTAGACTGTAAATATGTGGATATATTTCTGAGCTCTCTATTCTGGTCTATTAGTCTGTGTGTCTGTTTTCATACCAATACCATGTCATTTTGGTTATTAAAGCTTTATAGCATATTTTGAAGTAAAGGATTGTGATGTCTTCAGCTTTGTTCTTTTGGCACAGGATTGCTTTGGCTATTAGGATGTTTTATAGTTCTATACAAATATTAGGATTGTGTTTTCTATTTCTCAGAAGAATGTTATTGGTATTTTGATAGAGATTGCATTGAATATGTAAACTGCTTTGTATAGTATAGTCATTTTAACAATATTAATTCTTCCAATCCATGGGTGTGGGATCTCTTTCCATTTGTGTCCTCTTCAATTTCTTTCATAAATATTTTTTAGTTTTCCTTGTAGAGGTCTTTCACTTCTTTGGTTAAATTTATTTCTAGGTATTTTATTTATTTATTTACTGTAGCTAGTGTAAATGTGATTGCTGTCTTGATTTCTATTTTAGCTAGTTCATTACTGGTATATAAAAATGCCACTGATTTTTCTGTGTTGATTTTGCATCCTACAATTTTATTGAATTTGTTTATCTGTTCTAAGAGGTTTTTTTATGGTGTCTTTAGGTTTTTCTACATATAAGATCATGTCATCTGCAAAGAGGAATAATTTGACTTCCTCTTTTCCAATTCAGATGCCTTTTTTTTCTTTCTCTTGCCTGATTGCTCTAGCTAGGACTTATCAGTACTATGTTGAACAACAGTGGTGAACAGGGGCATCATTGTCGTGTTCCAGTTCTTAGAGGAAAGGCTTTCAGGTTTTCCCCATTCCATATATTAGCTGTAGGCTTGCCATATAGAGCCTTTATTACATTGAGATATGTTCCTTCTATGCCTAATTTGTTGAGAGTTTATATCATAAAGAGATGCAGTATTTTATCGAATGCTTCTTCTGTGTCTATTGAAATTATTATATGATTTTGTTCATCACTCTGTTAATGTGATGTATCACATTTGTTGATTTGCCTATGTTAAACCATCCTTGTATCCCTCAGATAAATCCAACTTGATCATGGTGTATTATCTTTTTGATGTAATATTGGATTTAGTTTGCTAGTGTTTTTGTGTCTATGTCCATAAGGGATATTGGCATGTAGTTTTCTTTTATTGTGTGCTTGTCTGGTTTGGGTATCTGGGTAATGCTGGCCTCATAGAATGAGTCAGGAAGAATTCTGTCCTCTTCAATTTTTTGAAACAGTTTGAAAAGAATTGTTAGTTGTTTATAAATTGACAGAATAAGCAGTAAAGTCATCCAGTTTGGGCTCTTCTTTGTTGAGAGACATTTTACTACTGACTCAATCTCACTATTCCTTATTGACCTATTCAGATTTTCTATTTCTTCCTGGTTTAATCTTGGTAGGTTGTACGTGTCCAGGAATTTTCCTCTAGGTTTTCCTATGCTAGAGTGCAGTGTTCTGATCTCAGCTCACAGTAACCTCCGCCTCCCAGGTTCAAGCAATTCTCCTGCCTCAGCTTCCCAAATAGCTGGGATTACAGGTGTCTGCCACCACACCCAGCTAATGTTTTTGTACTTTTAGTAGAGACAAGTTTTCACCATGTTGGCCAGGCTGGTCTTGAACTCCTGACCTCAGGTGATCTGCATGCCTTGGCCTCCCAAAGGGCTGGGATTATAGGCATGAGCCACTGCACTGGGCCTTCTCTAGGTTTTCTAATTTGTCAGTATATACTTGTTTATAATAGTTTCTAATGATCCTTTGTATTTCTGTGATATCAATTGTAATGTCTTTCTTCAATTCTGATTTTATTTGAGTCTTTTTCCCCACTTAGGTAGCCTAGCTAATGGCTTATTGATTTTATCTTTTCAAGAAACCAATGTTTTATTTATCCTTTGTAATTTTTTTGTCTCTATTTTGTTTAGTTTTATTGTTGTTTCTTTTTGTTTGTTTGTTTGTTTGTTTTGTGTTTTTTTTAAACAGAGTTTCTCTCCTTTTGTCCAGGCTGCAGTATAGTGGCGTGATTTTGGCTCACAGCAATTTCTACCTCCCGCGTTCAAGCAATTCTCCTGCCTCAGCTTCCCGAGTAGCTGGGATTACAGGCACCTACCACCACACCCAGCTAATTTTTGTTTTTTTTAGTAGAGATAGGGTTTCACCACGTTGGCCATGGTTAGCCAGGCTGGTCTCAGACTCCTGACCTCAGGTGATCCACCCACCTTGACGTCCCAAAGTGCTGGGATTACAGGCAGGAGCCACCACACTCAGCCTATTTTGTTTAGTTCTGCTCTGATATTTATTATTTCTTTCCTTCTACTAATTTTGGGTTTGCTTTGTTCTTGCTGTTCTAGTTCCTTGAGGTATATCGTTAAATTGGTTATTTGAAATCTTTCTACTTTTTGGATGTAGGCATTTATTTCTATAAACGTCTCTCTTAGCACTGCTTTTGCTGTATTCTGTGGGTTTTAGCACATCGTGTTTCTGTTTTTGTTATAAGAAACTTTTTGTTTTCTTCTTATCTACGTATTTATTTATTTATTTATTTTTGAGATGGAATCTTGCACTGTTGCTCTAGCCAGAGTGCAATGGCATGCTCTTTACTCACTGCAACCCCTGCCTTCCGGGTTCAAGCAATTCTCCTGCCTCAGCCTCTCAAGTAACTGAGACTACAGGCACCCGTCACCATGCCTGGCTAATTTTTTGTATTTTTAGTAGAGCCAGGGTTTCACTGTATTGCCCAGGCTGGTCTCGAACTCTTGACCTCATGATCTACCCACCTCAGCCTCCCAAAGTGCTGGGATTACAGGCATGAGCCACCACGCCTGGCCTCTTTTCTTCTTAATTACTTCATTGACCTAATGGTTGTTTAGAATCATGTTGTTTCATTTCCATATATTTATATTTATATAATTCCCAAAGTTGTTCTTATTGATTTCTAGTTTTATTTCACTGTGGCCTGAGAATATACTTCATATGATTTCAAATCTTTTGAAATTTGTTGAGAGTTTTTTGTAGCCTAATGCGTGGCCTATCCTGAAGAATGTCTCATATGCTGATGAGAAGAATGTGTATTCTGCAGCTGGTGGATTAAATTTTCTACAAAAGTCTGTTAGGTCCGTTTGGTCTAAAGTGTAGTTTAAATCCAATGTTTGTTTGAATTTTTTTTTTTTTTTTGTCCAGGTGATCTATCCGGTGCTGAGAGTAGGGTATTGAAGTCTCCAACTATTATTGTGTTGGAGTCTCTATCTCCTTTTAGATCTAATATTTGCTTTATATGTCTTGGTGCTACAGTGTGAGGTGCATATATATTTACAATTGTTGATCTTCTTGCTGAATTGATCCCTTTATCATTTGTCTCCTTTTATAGTTTTTGACTTAAAGTCTGTTTTATCTGATGTAAGTATAGCTACTCCAGCTCAATTTTGGTTTCTATTTGTGTGGATTATCTTTTTTCATCCCTTCACTTTCACTTTCAGTCTATATGTGTCTTTATAGGTGAAATGAGATTCTTTTGGTGGTACTATTGTTTTTTCTTTAAAAATTTCCAGCTTAATCTAGATTCATAATAAACAAGGATACATGGATTATAGACTCAAAGTAAACAAGGATGCATGAACTATAGTCATGTTAGCAGGGTGGGCTCCTAACAATTAGGTTCTTATCAATAGGAAACTATTCTAAAATTTTTAACATGGTGGTGACAATGTCACCTGCCTTTTTACCTTTGAATGGCATCTGTGGCAGACTGCATTATTGATATACATCCCTGCATACTGATATCAAACTTGTCCATGTGACTCACTTTCGGTGACACATGCCGTATCCAAGCAAAAAGGTTTAAGAGTCATCCTTGGCTCTGCCATCTCTCTTTTCCTTCTGCAACAAGGCTGGCACCATCCACAAAGAAGCTACTCCTTCGGCCTGAATCCTGGAATAAAGATGAAATGGAGCCATCCCATATGGACATGTAGTGTGAACAAAAAAAATAGATCCTTTTTATAAGCCTCTACGATTTTGGGGGTCTTTGTGATTGCAATATAAGTTAGTCTAGGCTGATAAATACAGCATCTTATTTCATATCTCTCTATGTAAATCAATGTCTTAATAGTATAATTTGACATAAAACATAAATTTTGTATAGCAGTAATCAAAGTCTCAGAAAGTTTTAAAATCTTTTTTTCTTTCTAAGTTCACAGTCCTACCCTTCCTTACTTAAAGCTCAGCTTCAGGTAAAGGTTGGACTGTTTTGCTATTATGTCTTTCTCGTTGAAAAATGACAGTTTTGTTCCATAAATACATATTGAGAGTCAAGTCACTGACTAGACAGAGATGAATATGGCACAGTATGAGCCTTCCAGGAGTCATTGTGTGATGGGATCCTTGGTTATGTAGGCCAATAATTATTATACAATGGGAAAATGTTATAATAAGGTTATGAATAGTTTTGGTGAGAAAACAGGAAGGTAGCCAGCTTCACAGAATTGTCATTGAATGTTCCACAAAGGAACTGACATTTAATTTGGGTCTTGAAGGATAAATGAGAATGTACCAGGAAATTTAGTATATAAAATCAAGGAGTACATAGTATCATAGATGTATAAAGTGCAAGAGAGAGAGTCGAGGGCAATGACACTAGAAATCTACATTTAAGATTGTTAAGGCTTTGGATATCATCTAAGGAGTCTGAATTATATTCTTCAAGTAATGAGAAATCATAAACAGTTTTAAAGGAGAGAATTGTTATAATGAAATGTAGGCTTTAAGAAGAGAACTTTGGCAACTGGACACAGGATGGAGTAAGAAGGAAATGAGACTTGAAGTAGAGAAATATGCTAGGATGTTCTACAATAGCTCTGGCAAGATATAAAGGCATCTTAACGGTAAAAATGATAATAGAGAGAAACAAATTTGAGAGATTTTTAAATAGTAAATCTAATAGATTATTGAAAAAATTTATGTTGAAGAGAATAAAGGAGAATTTAATGATGTGGATGACCATGATGTGTCTAGCTGAAATATATTTGTATAGCACATTACAATTTTAAAGTACTTTCCCTTCTTATGTAATATTCACAATAACTGTATATATTGACACATGAAATATTATTCCCATGCTCTAGTATCAGGAAGATTAACCTGGCTAGTGGAGAAGTAGCTAAGACTGGAAATCAGATAATGGGGAAGTAGTTGAGCCTAGAAACAAGTTAACTTGTCTCACAGAGAAAGAAGCTAAGACTAGGAATTAGTAGTTTGCCTGGTGGTGAAGAAATTGAGATCAGAAAACAAATCCTCTTGTTAATCTTCCTTCCCAGAGATGTTTTAGCAAAGCCTGTTGACCTATGTAGAGACGACACTTAGGCCACTTGGAATGCAACTTGTGTACCCATAGCCCATTCTTCTTAGAATAGACAGAGAGAGTGTCCCATTTGCCTGCCTGCCTGTCTTTTCTCTGGGCACTGGGTCTTGACAGCATTTGGAAAAACGATGGCCGCAGTCCATATGGAGTGTCTTTTACCCATTCAGTATGCTTTCATAAGTAAGCACAGATCCAGCATGGAAACAAGAAAGACAAATGTAAAATATATTTTCAGTGCCTCAAGTTGGTTCAGAGGGAAAGGCATATAGTAACCATGCTTATTCTGACTTTGATCAACCAGTCATTAGGACAATATGATGCTGGAAGAACTTGCATCGGTTGAGAAGACTCTACTACTGACACTATTTTATAGATGAAAAGACTGAAACTTCTGAGGCATAAGTAACTCATTAAAAGTATTAAAGAAGTGAAACAGCCAGATTTTAACTTTAGTGTGTCTACCTCCAAAGCCCACCATTTTTGGCATAACAAACTCCTTAAAACTTAGTGATCTAAAATAATAATTTTACCACTCTCTGTCATTATATACATTGTGTTGACTGGGCTCACCTGGACACTTCTTTCCTGAATCTGTCTCGTATGGTTCTAGTCAGATGCCTGGGACTGCAGCCATTTAAAAGGCTCAACTTGGCTGCACATACAAGGTGGCTTTGTCTGGCAGTTGTTGAAGCCGTTGCTGGCTTCTCATACCACGGCAGGTTGGTTTGGAAAGGGAGAATCCAAAAGCGAGTATTTCAAGAGAGCCAGTGGAAGCTGCAAGGCTTCTGATGACCTAGCCTTGGAAGTCCCAGAATGTCACTTTGCCACATTCTATTAGAAGTCAAGCAAGACGTTAGACCAGTGCAGACTTAAGGAGAGGGTAATTTAATTCTGCTTCTTGATAGGGAATATAAAGGTCAGAGTGCATAGGAACCTTTGGGATTGGAGATACTGTGTGGCCATCTGTAGAAAATAAAATTGGCCACAATTTCCCAAGACCAGAAGCTTCTAATAGATGTCATGTAGCATTAAGAAATATGGAGCCTATTGCCTCCCAAGAGTCTCCCTTTATTCAAGATTTATCAGCACATAGTGCTGGATTAAGTTATCCCAAAACTTATATAAATAAGGCACCTTCATATTGTCAGGTAGATTCAAGTTGCATCATCTATGCATATTTATTTTTGGTTTTGATTTACAAGATGAATTGTCATTTTCTATGTCTTCACTAAAATATGAAATGACTACCTAATTATTCTTTTATCTTGCTTATAGATAAGAATTCCATCTAAACTTTTCACCTTCTGCTAAGCTCTCCCTCAAAGCTACTTGGGAAATAGGAAAGAGTCGCAAAGAATCTGTAGGAAATTCCGATCTAAATTGTAATGGACATCCATTCCTGTCCCCTAATTAAGGAGATCCAAATGCCAACAGTCTGTGTTCTGGAAGCCAGAGTTTACCTACTTGGACTATCTGCCAAATATTAAAAGTCAAGTAATGAAAGAAGGTTGCAGAACATTTCCTTCTTAAAGTATAATAGTTTCTACATTTTGAAAATGTAATTTAAAATAGCCAGCAGTTCATTTTTGGTATTTTATTGATTTGTTCAAGGACATTTTATCATAGGATTTAGAAGATCACTAATATCTCTAAACTTTTGTTGTAGGGCTGGGCATGGTGGCTCACATCTGTAATCCCAGCACTTTGGGAGGCCGAGGCAAGATAATTGCTTGAGCCCAGGAGTTGGAGACCAGCCTGGGTGGCATAGTGGGACCCTGTCTCTATGAAAAATATAAAAATTAGCCTGACATGATGTCACATGACTCAGTAGTCTCAACTATCGGGAGGCTGAGGCAGGAGGATAACTTGAGCCTGGGGGGTCAAGGCTGCAGTGAGTTGTGATTGCACCACTGCACTTAGCCTGGGTGACACAGTGATCCTGTCTCAAAAAAAATAAAATAAAGCAATTTTGTTGTAGGAACTGTAGGTAGCTCAGTTAAGACCCTTTTCTTATGTCCCTGAAGCTAATGTTTCTCTGCTGTACTGAGGTAGCATATGTGGGTGTTAAAATCAATGTTTGGCATAGTATGTGCATAAATGATGTTTCTTTGTTCTGGAATTTTAGCCAAGTATTCTCATCAACAATGATTTGGGAAGGGACAGCATCTGTATTCTCTTTATGATTCCACGCGTACATATTTGGAGACATAGAAGGCAATATGATAAGTGAATATACAGCTGTGACAGTCTGATAATGTAAGATTTTATTGATTATCCAACAGAATAGCTACCCTGGGTAGTTTGCTTGTCACAAGCTTCAGTACCTGGAGTAGTTGAACAAGTTCTTTTTTTCCCATTGAGCTAACCTCAAAGTCATATAGTTTCTGAATCAAGGTCCTCAGATTTCATACTTTGCCAATTTCTTTCCTTTCTAATGGGGTATATTAGAGAAAATGTGTCACCTTTTGCACCATGTAATATCAAATCAGATCAGAATTCATGCACAATTATGTCAGTAGAAATCTAATAGTACAGGCTGGCTTATCTCTAGATAACACATGGAAAAATAAACTTCCACAACTGACAGATTTACTTGATTTTTTTTCCAGATAAGTTATTTGTAAGCAATTGAGCTAGAGAATGTAACCGGATTATTTTTCATACAAAAAAAAAATCCTCAATGGTAAATTGGTTGCTAACTATTCAAGCTCTGTCACTCTGCTTTTTTTTTTTTCTCTTTGAAAAAGTTCCTGGATAATGAATGCAAAGAAAGAACAAAAAAAGACATTTTGCATTAGGTATATTTATTAGGAGAACTAATGACTTTAGAAAACAAAATTTACATAAAGCACTTATGTGAAAATAACTTTCATTGATAGTTAATGGCATTTAAGTAACATAGGTTATGTGATAGTCTACCTGGGAGTGATATTAGGCTGCCTAAAAAGCATTCATCTGTATTTCTTTTTCATAATCAGAAAAAGTCAAAGCCCGTCACTAATCTGAAGTCTTCTTGAAACCAATTAAAATAATTTAAGTTGTACTGCAAATGTGCTTTTTAAGTGTTTTAGCTTAGGATGTCGTAGGGATGTTTTAACCCCTTTTAATGTTACTATTTATATATAACTTCCATATGTATGGTATTATACTTTTAATGCACTATATTAGCTGTCACTTGAAATTAAATGCAGACGTGGTTTTTTTTTTTGTTTTGTTTTGTTTTTGCCTTCAGTTTCTCCTACATTAAACGTTTAAATAATGATACCAGTAGTAAAAGGGTAGGTAGCATTCCCAGTGGAAACTAGCTTCTGCATCTGGTGGGGCTGTGTTCAGGTTTCTACATGAAAGATATCATAATATCAGAATCTCTTAGTGTTTATACACCTGGTATCCAGAACTCTACCTGATGTCTTTTCTTGGGGAATTAATGGAATCAAAACTTATGGTAGGCATGTTTGATAGATATGCCTTGTCTGTAGAGATCTGGTCGTAATTCCATCAGAATTTGTCCCTAGTTGATCATATATCTATGCATTTTTATGTCTTTGTGGTTTTCTTCACCAACTCTGTGCTTGCATCAGTGCCTTCATTAGAAGGTCAGGTTTTGAAGATTTAATAATTCACCTTGAGAATGTACAATAAGTTGAATGTATCAGACATAGGTTTTCTCCACTCAGCATGAATTTCACAGGATTACAAAAGGCAAATCCATAGCTAAAATATTTTCTTGATATCTGTTTTTAATTTATATGAGGAAAAGTAAATAGATGTTTATTGATTTCAGATGCTTTTTCCTATTCTACAAGTCATGTTTGTTTTTCTATATTATAATGATATTGTGCAGACTTTTCTCCATGAGGAAAAAATTGTACATTTTCCAAACATAGAAAATTAGTTTTAATAAAAAATTATCCAGGTGGGAGTCACTTGGAGGGGTTAGAGCTTATACTAAAACAGTCAATATGAAAATTTTAAATTTCTTATTTATTCATAAATATTCACCTTCCCACGATCTAAATCATAGTTGTATAGCTTCTTTAACAACAGGTAAAAGAATAATATGGTAGAAAGAAACCAGTTTTTGTCTTATAAGAGTTGATTGACTTGGTCACCTACAGGTACTTTTGAATCTGTTTATACACAGCACAGAAATGGAGGTGGAATTTTCGTTTTTCTTTTTATTTTTACTCTCTCTTGTATTTTCCTTCTTTTTTCTTTTTTTTTTTTTTTTTTGAGATGGAGACTAGCTCTTGTTGCCCAGGCTGGAGTGCAATGGCGCGATCTCGGCTCATGGTAATCTCCGCCTCCAAGGTTCAAGTGATGCTCCTGCCTCAGCCTTCTGAGTAGCTGGGATTACACGCATGCGCCACCACACCTGGTCAATTTTTGTTTTTTTCAGTCGAGATGGGTTTCTCCACGTTGGTCAGGTTGGTCTCAAACTCTCGACCTCAAGTGATCTGCCTGTCCCGGCCTCCCAAATTGCTGGAATTACAGGTGTGAGCCACGGTGCCCAGCTCTCTCTTTTTTAAGAGATGGAGTCTCGCTCTGTCCCCTAGGCTGGAGTGCAGTGGTGCAGTGCATAGCTCACTGCAGCCTCGAACCCTTAGGCTTAAGTGATCCATCCAAGTAGGTAGGACTACAGGTATCTGCCACCACATCCAGCGAGGGATTTTCTAATTAAGAAACAAGAAATCAAGAGAGAGTACTTTTCTCATATCAAATATGAATTATTCATTCCATGCATTCATTTGTTCACATATTCATGCATATGTGCACTTAATAAATATCTGAGTACCTATGACAAATGTCTAGTCTGTGTATCATATAGTGACACATTTTTAGAAAAGAGTATAGTGAATTTTCTTTTCCTTCACTCACCATTAATCTCAGACATACATCTGTTGCCTCCATTTACTCCCCACTTTTGTTCAATCTCATTTTTTCTTTTGAGGCCTCCATCTATAACACCATACTAAACTTGTTTTCTGAAGACATAGATAACTTCACTTGATCCTCCTCCTTGGGTACACTTGTTTCCCGAGACTCCCCTGATCACCGTTTGATGTCCCCTTCTATTTCCCTGTGCACTCATGTTGTTGTTTTCCTCTAACACTTCAGTTTTCTTCATGTGTCTCTGATGTTTGGGCACCTCTCTGTTTTGTTCTTCCTTGGAGACTGGTCTATGTCCACATTTTTAACTATCTCCTCAGTGGAGAGAACTCCAAAATCTTTACTTTTATTCATTTATTCATCCATCCATGCAACAAGCATTGTGCATGTGGAATGTTCAAAGCACTATGCTAGCTGCCTTGAGGGATTTAAAGAGAAATGAGACTTAACTCCTCAAGGAGCTAGACATCTCCATTTCTGCCTTTCATCTCAAGTCTGTTATCTCTTTTCCATCCTCTAAGACATTGAAAATTGTCCCATCATAACCTCAGATTCTATATATTTCAATCCAAACCCATATGCTTCCTCTAAAACTACTTCCTTTCATGGCCAGTGGATTTCTACCAGTAGCACAATTATTTTAATCATGAAGACATAAAAACTCAAATCATCTTTGATGGTTCCCTCTGTAATTTGTAATCAAAATTCTATTGATTTTGCTGTTGTGATATTTCTTACTTTGCACCTTCTTCTTAGCCTCTGTCGAGGTCTGCCTTGTTATCTATATGAAATATTCTTTCCGTTTATCTAAGACCCATCCATTTTTTAAGACTCAGCTGAAATCTGCCTCCTGCCACCCAATAAACTCTTTGGCCAATAGGAAGCCCCCACTTCAGAACACAGGGTAATACTCAGTTGTGTGTGTGTGTGTGTGTGTGTGTGTGTGGCTGTGTGTGTAGAATTATTTGCCAGGCATTATGCTGAGGACTTTATGTGCATTAGCTCATTTATTCTTCATGACAACTCTATTAGGTAGGTTCTGTCATTCACATTTTACAGATGAGGACAAAGCAACTTGTCCAAAGTCACAAGCAAAGGCCAAAATTAGAACCCAGTTCTGTCTAGACTCCAAAGCCCATGCTTTAAAACAGCATGCCATATTGCCCTATGACACTGAGGTATTCATGATCTTATTTAGCTTTCACATACCGTATTTCCACAAATATGTCATAAATTCTAGTAATCAGAACTGAGGACTTTAATACTTAATATGCACAATCCTGTCAAAAAGTAAGCATTTGGGTGAATATTCAAAGAATAGAAGGATATATATGAATAAAATACAGCATTTCAGACATCAGAGTCCCATAATCACTCATAGTAGCCATGGTTGTGTACTGGCTATTCTTTAGCAAAAGAAAACTGGCTGTCAAAGGATCTCATTTTGCCAACACCTTTGTCATCTCCCCTCTGATATTTATACCTCCCGTAAGTAAACAGAATTGCATCTACTGTTGCTAGGATGGTAGAAAAAGGGAGTTTCTGTTCTCTATGTATATAACTCATTCTTACTCCCCATCCACCAGCCCCTGAGACCCAGCCAGTGCCCAAAATGCTACAGATAACACCAAGTTGTGTACAGTTCCTGTCTCATAGGGCTCTACTGTCTGCTGTCAGTCACTCTCCTTTCCATTCCCGTAATCACCACCTAATTCCAAATCCCCCAGACCTCAAATTAGCCACCACCTAGCTACCGTCAGCTATAACACATCTTACAATTGCTGCCAACAATCACTGAAGATTTCTTGAGGCAGTAGAGCATAGTGGTTAAGAGTATGGATTCTGGAACCAGGCTGCTATGTGATGTTGGGCAAGAAATTTTACCGCTATCCCTCAGTTTCCACATCTGTAAAGTGGGGTTAATAATACTTCCTACCTCACAGGGTTGTTGTAGGAATTAAATGACTATGTCTTTAGTGAAGCTTAGAACAAGGTCTGGCTGGTGTCAGAATTTCCTAAGTCTAGTAGGAGTAATAATATTATTATAATCATTAGCAGCAGCACTGTCAGCCATGGGTGCCCAGGAAAATTGTCATGTTATTAAACGGAACAGAAGGTCTGAGTAAGGAGAGATTTTAGAGGGAAAAAAAATTACTTCTGTTTCTAACATGTTGAATTTGAAATGTCACCAGGACATCAAATGAGGTATTCTAGCAGATGGTAGAAATAGCAATCTGGAGTTCAAAGAAGAGGTTATAGCGGAGACTTTTAGATTTGAGAATTACCCATTAGAGATACAAAGTAATTATAGAAGCAGAGGATGTTGAACGTAAGAGGAAGAGGGCCGAGGACAGTTCTGTGGAGAATTCATCTATTTAAGGGGCAAGGAGAGGATGAGGAACAGAGCATGTGCTGAAAAGGAGTCTTCAGAGTGATAGGAGGGGAATCCGAAGGATCCTGAGCACGGAAACCACGTGTTTTCAGAAACATATCACTAGAATGAAGTATGTCAAATGGTCATGAAAGATGAACAGTTAAAGAAAAAAGTCATGTCTTTTTTCTTTACTGGTTATTAAATTAGTCATGGTCTTCATGCTCAGAGTTTCCCTATCATGGTCAGAGCAGAATGCAGAGGGCAAACCAGAGGCAGCTGGTGTGAAATCTGGTTTGAAAGCTGGTTGGCTCTGATGGGGGAAAGGAGAGGAAAGCAGGAACTTAAGGAGATGGCAGGACTGTGGGGCTCATTTTAGTATTAATATTAGAGAGCTCACTCACAATTTTTAGAAAGAATCAGTGGGGAAGGAAGAATCCAGAGCTGGAAGAGGGGAGGATCCGGGTCTCAGAAGTGATGGCAGTGGGCAGAAGAAAGGGGTCGGGGACGAAGCTCCCTGAGGATGCTCCGGTGAGGAGCATAGGTGTTGACGAAGCACACGTGGCCTCAGCTCTCTCAGGAAAGAGGAAGAAATGGTCACCACCTGCTGTGAGTGTGACTGTTGGGATGGGAGGCTCTGGAGAAAATGGGAGGACTGTGACAGCCAGTCAGCACGAGCTGAATGGACAGATGCCCAGGTCACCGTGAAGGCCCGCCTGGGGCTGCGTGACACCAGGAATGTGTGGTCGCCAAAATGGGCAGGCCACAGCTCAGCAGCCCAGAATGAGTTGTATAAAAACAGGATAATACAGAAAGAACCTAGAGACAGGTACAATTAACATCCCTATAGGTTGCAAGGGAAGGAGACAAGTGAAGCCAGAACTGAATGGATGGGCTGGGCTGGAAGCACAGTGAGGTTGGTAGGCAAGGGAAAGCTCAAAATCAGCGGGATGGGAAAAGGTGTAAACGGCAGGGCTCGGCAACTGCGGTACTGTAGACCTTTACATCTGTCTGTCTTGTTTGTTTATAACAGAAATTTCTGCCTGGATAATAAAAAGTGGTATGCTTTTTAAGTTAAACATACTTTGGCACTTCTGAAAGGATTGATCGAACCATTTAGTAAAGAAAGCTGAATTTTGATCCTCCATCTTCTTTAACTTTTTACCTGTGGCTTCAGATGAAGTCTGCTTTAAAAGAAGAAGAAAAAGAAGATGTCAAAGAGTTGTAAATTGCAGACTGACATCTACCATGTGGTTCTTCTGCCACTCTCACCGATATTGCTTAGCATTCTGACTTTTAAAAATAACGCAGTTATTGAGATTTAAAACTCTGTGGATGCAGAATACATTTTTGAAAATAAGACTTTTTACTATGCATAGCCAATTATAGTCCACTGAGGAAATGATGTATTTTTCCAATACATTTTTATTATGTACTTAACTGACGGACCTTCCCAGCTTCTTCACAGACATTCCACTCCATCAGCCACTGTTCATAATGTGCTTCTTAGGAATCTACTTAAATTTGTATTTACCTGTGAGGCTGGATTGGCTCCAGAGGACACAGTCCTTTTTTCCTTGAGTAAATTATACATATTTTAGAGAACTATCTAAAAACATATTTATCTCATATGGAATTCTGGCCTCAAGGGTAATTAAGACCAGTTTTTAAAAAGCATAGCCAATACACTTTAACTCTCTCAGGTAAATAAGGTATATTTTATAATCATCTAAGAGTGATTTCTCTCTTCCTTTCCTTCTCTTTCCCTTCTCCTGTAACTATCACCATGCCTCTTTTATACACATATTTTGTAATTATTTCAATGTTTCCTCAGACACTGCTTTTCTCCTGGGGGCCAGTACACCAATTATGCGTTCCTTCCACCCTGCACACTGGCAACTATACACGGAAGAGGCATAGTCTACCTGAAGGATAATTTCTAGAAGAGAAGTTACTTTGTGAAGATCCAGGCACTTCCGCATATGCATGTTCATTGGTCCTCCCAGTTTAGGAAGATAGTTTCAATACTGGATAGTTTAGAACTCAGAGTAGAGTTTGTTTGCGAAGAGAGGCATAATTGAATGAATACTATATTTTGAGATTAATTTTCAAATGAAAGTGCTACCTGAAAGTAAACATGCAATAGCATTGCCGTAATTATTTACCGAAGCAACTACCCACCATAATCATTATTACAACAAAGGAAATAAATGCAATTTCCTAGCAATAATGTGATTTCTCATTTAGCTATTTTGCACTTCTAAAACAACCTTTACACACTGAATTTTTTGCATCCAGTGAATAACAAAAATGCACAACCCATTCTTCCTTTTCCCTAGAAGAACACTGCAGGATTCCCCAGAGGGGGAAGGCAATAGGAAGCGATATGGCAATAATTTTTAGGGGGTTCGTACAAACTACATGACTATAGGACTAAAAGCTTGGGAGAAAAGGTGTTTCCTAGAAATTGCAAGATAAGTGTAGGGAACAGAATAACAGCTGGTTTGTTTCTCCTGTCTCCATCTCTGAGGACAATCCTTTACATTTCATAAGACTGACTTCTGAAGTTGCTGTGGATAAATGTCACTGCTGTATACACTCCTCCACTGCGGGGTCAAAGTTTCTACTGGTCTCTTCTCAGTCAGGGTAATTAGGACCTGAGAGTTCATCCTGCTCTGCCCTAAGCTACAGTGAATCCCTGAACAAGAACTTCTGGGTTTGTGGTTTATAAAGCCCTCCTAATTAAAATATTTGCAGCTATTGCTAAGCTTCAAGGCTTGGATGTTGAGTTAATGGCCTAAATCCCAAACAATTTTCCTGCCCAGATTAGTCTTAGAATTCAGGTGACCGTAAGTCCCACTTACAGAGTACAGTCCCTATTTACACCTGTTATCCTGCTATAATCAATAGCTCCCTATTTCACTTTCAGAGGTGTCCCTGTTTGGATGATATGTGCTACGTAATCTCTACTTACATGAGGTCTTTGGACTGAATTTTGTTGCCTTGGGTGTTTTTGTGTTTGTGCTTTTTATGTCCATGAAGGGTTACATTTTCTTTTCTGTTTTGTTTTTTTTTTTTTTTTGTATTCAGATAAGTTTGAATAGATTTTTTTAAAAAAACACCCTAGTTTTCAAAGTAATCTAGGAACCAAGTTAAAACACAGATTCTTTAGCCCCACTTCAAGAGATTCTGATTCAATAAGGTGGAACCTAGGAATTGTTTTAACTAGGTGCTCCTTAAGCACCTGAGTTTGAGAATTTTAGTTTCAAGCACTTGCAAACTCAACCTAGCTATTTGACCCTTAACCTCTGAACTCAGGTACATACAAGGGGCGTACTCACTTCAGGATACTCTGGTGCACATTTGATCAAGCTGATCAGCTGCAGTTTGGCTGGGTAATACTGAAAGGGTTGAACAACTAGTATTTCCCAAGCTAGCTCAGAGTGCTCATCCTCACCATTTTGTCATGGTTAGAACTCAGGTAATCATTTTGGATAAAATCCAATCACAAGAGCTCTTCCCTGATTCTCCTGCAAATACACAGACACTGCTTCAGCCAGGTGAGATAATTCACCTACCCAAGGAAGCTATTTCGAATATTTTGCATGGAGACTGATGCATATGAATCGAGAATTGAGGCTTATTTCATCTGGAACGTTGATCCTAGAACAAAAGACAAGTCATTAAGTAATTCAGCCCCTGCTCCTCCGTTCCTTCATGTGGCATTGTGCGCAATCAAGGACACATGCCATTCAACAACGGCTCTGCTTTGCTGACACTCTCAAAGTCATTCTTTCACAGCTGTCAGGGCTCTGCACACTTACGCATTCCTTCTGGGCACTTGATCCTCACATTGCACCAGGCAGGAGAAGCAAGCACCTGAACAAAAGGAAGCAAGGACTCAGCCTCCCAGAGGTCAGGGCTACAGGCCTCGCACATATTAACAAACTGCCATTTACATTCTCCAGGTCACTTTTATTAGTCTTTCAAGGTCACCTGCATTTGAGAAGTCTTAGAATTCTTTTTCTTCATGCTCGTCCTCACCCCCTCTCTCCACCCCGCCTTGCTCCTTCTCTCTTACACTGTCTCACGTGCCTGGTCTCTGTAGAAGGAAATTAAACTGTGATTTGGTATGCTAAATTACCTGAACTAAAAACTATAATTTGCAATATTATTAAGTCATCACTGTCATGGATTTCGGTTTCTTTCTATTTAAACCCCTAACTCACAGCATCATTCTTTTCGATTATTACTAAAGGAGAAAAGGAGAGAGAAAGGCCCTTGGTCGCTCTACTGACTTATCATGTCTGTCAGGAACGTTAACATATTATGCTTCTGAATGGTTACTTCAGCCTGGCCAGTTTTTAGTTAAAACCTCCACCTTGATTTCAAGGTGTGCTTGTTCACATTTAAGGGCATATAGGAGAGAGATGGGGATTTTTGGGTGTTCCTGACACTTTGGGTCAGTTGCAAGGATTAGAAATTCCACAATTTCTTTCCAAAGGAATCCTGCCTGGGTTTCAGTCCTGGATGGTGGGGACTTTTCCTTTTTGTATGCTATTCCCAGTCCTCTGGGAAAGACTTGGATACTTCCTGCTAGCTGGCAGCATTGATGGCCTTTACCATCACCAGATGCCCAGTCTCCTTCTGCCATCGTCTGTTGTTGCTGCTTTGAATTAGGCATCAGTATTTTCTGTAAAAATGGACCAGTCAAGATGACTAGGTTTTGCTGCAGTAATAACTGCAAGTCTTGGGGGCTTAAGACCACAATGATTTTTTCTTGCTTATACTATGTGTCGATCCGGGATGGGCAGGGACTTCATGCCACACCTTTGTTGTCACCCTCATGTTAAGCCCTAAGCTCAAGTTTTGCTGTTTGAAATACTGCCAGTCACCAAGTTGGAAAGAGAAGCACTGGCTCTTAAAGCTTCCTCCTAGAAGAAACAGACCATTTCTGTTTGCCTTTCATTGGTCAGAGCAAGTCACTTTTAGCAAATAAGGAAGTGCAAACCCACTGCAAGCCCAAAAAGAGACAGCCAGAATATTGGCATATGACCTTAATGATTACTACAATTGTCTATTAGGTTTATGATTCTAAAATAATGAAAGGAGAGAAAGAATAAAAAATCAAGTTTCATTTGCCCCCAGATATGTAATTTGAACCATTAAGAACATAATTCTTCCCCTTATACATCAATAACATGACAAAAGGAAGGGGCAGACTTTGGTAACTATGGAGAAATAGCAGTGATGAGATCTGATCACAGGTTCTTGTGGCTGGTAGCTCCCTCTGTGACTGCCTAGGCATAAACAATAGCACAAGGTGGACTGCACTCTGTAATATGTCAGCTCTGATCTAGGGAAAGGAACAAGGGATTGGAATACACTATTTTCTCTGTCTCTTTCTCATTCAGCAAGTTCTTCTGTCTCTCTCTCATTCAGCAAGTTTTCTACTGAAGGATGTAGATTTTACCAAGTGATTGTACAGACTAACGTAATAGTTTTTGAGGCTCTGGAGTTAAACTTCTTTAGTTTAGATCCCAGCTTCATTTAGCAGCTAAATGATGTTGGGTAAATTGCCTAACCTCTCCGTAGCCTCATTGCTTCCATGTGCGGAATGGATATAGTAATAGCGCTTACCTCACAGCACTGATAAAATGTATTTATAGCTCTTGGCCCAAGGCTTTATAGATGTATCCCTAGCAAGAGAATCATCAAATTTAATTGTTCACTTTAATACAAATAACTATATAGATTCTGAAATTTGGGAAAAGCAACTCATTTCCCACTGCTTTGATAATTTTTGTTGTTGTTGTTGAGATGAAGTCTTGCTGTGTTGCCCAGGCTGGAGTGCGGTGGCACGATGTTGGCTTACTGCAACCTCTGCCTTCCAGATTCAAGTGATTCTCCTGCCTCAGCCTCCCAAGTAGCTGGGATTACAGGCACACACAGCACACCTGGCTAAGTATTTTCAGTAGAGACAAGGTTTCACCATGTTGGCCAAGCTGGTTTCGAACTCTTGACCTCAGGTGATCTGTCCGCCTTGGCCTCCCAAAGTGCTGGAATTACAGGCATGAGCCATCGCGCCCAGCCGAGAAAATATTTTAAATATTTCTTTCATTCTTCAAAAGCAGTATCAGGGCACAGGCCTACATATATCTTACGTATCAGGAGATACCACCTCATAAGACATCATTGAAGGTGTTCTTTGCTCAGTCACCCACAGCAAAGAGTACATCTGGTCTGTGCAAAGGAAATTTTTTTCTGTAGTCTCCTTGATGATAGATTGGCCTAGCAAAAATTTTACAGGCTGGTGAGGATTGTGAACTTTCAAGGTTTGTCTAGGTATTTAAATATGATGCACATAACCTAATAAGACATAGATGCTCAGAATCAAAGCATAACCTCAAATCATCACATAAGTCAAGGACGAGAATGCTCTGGGGCCACAAATACAGCAGAAGCATGAACAAAAAAAAAAACCCTATTTCTTGACCTTCTAGTGTCTGCTCATCTCCCAGCCTTCTAATTGCATTGAGCACTACTGCAGAGGGTGGTCAGTCTGTGTAGTTAGTCCACCATGTCCAGTCAAGGTAACATCTTTTTTGAGAGTAAAATATATGAGGTTCAATTTGCTTCTCTTCTACTTAGTTTGAAAACTCAACAGAGATCTAGAAATATCCTATTACAGTGCTTCTGGCTCAAGAAAGTCTTCTTGGCATCGATTAGTATCATCAGAATCCTGAGACAATCAAGAAACTTATCAGTGCTGATAACAGTGCTCAGAAAGTCAATGTGCAAGGGAGTGTTAACTGTGTTCTGTTACATTCCAAGTCTATTAATAGAAGGAACAAAGATTAGAGAATAAAAACTTGCCCCACAGAAATTTTATTTCCAGTCAAAAATTTGAATGAATAATGCCGAACTAAATTTTTTAGAGCATGGGGCTAAAGAGGTCAAGCAGTCTTGGGTTTTGTCCTGTAGCCACAAAGGATGTACATACCCAAAATGTCTCCTAGTAAAATAGGAGGCCAAGTTAGAAAGTTGGCAGGGAGCCATGTACTCAGAACTACTCTGAGAAACCTTAAGGGACTGCTGTCCTGAGAATGTTTCAGTAGTTCCACCATCACCAAACCTTGTTGCTCTTTAGCAAGTTCTGAGTCCTAACTGTACATGCAACTGTGGCATGTGTTTATCTAGTCTGGAAAATGCTTTCCTATGAAAGATAAAGAAGCTGAGTTTAAAAGTGCATATATCTTTGGAAGACACAGAAGATGGAATAAAACTCACATCAAATTACAGAAATCTAATCACTTTGGTCAAAAGATATAATTTGTCAGTAGTATCAGACTTTGCTTATAAGTTTTTTGTTTTTTTTTTTTTTTTGAGACTGACTTTCACTTTTTTTGCTCAGGCTGGAGTGCAATGGCACGATCCCGGCTTGCTGCAACCTCTGACTCCCGGGTTCCAGTGATTCTCCTGCTTCAGCCTCCCAAGTAGCTGGGATTACAGGTGCCCGCCACCATGCCAAGCAAATTTTTGTATTTTTAGTAGAGATGAGATTTCACGATGTTGGCCAGGTTCTTCTGGAACTCCTGACCTCAGGTGATCCATCTGCCTCCAGCTCCCAAAGTGGTGGGATTATAGGCATGAACCACCACGCCTGGGCTCCTTATAGTTTCAAAAGCTCGATTTATTACAGAATAATTACCCCCATCCAGTTAGAATAATAGTTAAAGACCACTAACCCAGCAGTCAGAAGACGTGGGTTCTAGATCTGCCTCTGTTGCAATCTGGACTTTACCTCTCTTGGCTTTATATATGAAATAGATGATTTGGGCTAGAACAGAAGTCAGTAAACTACAGTCCGTAGGCCAAATTCAGCCAACTGTAAATAAAGTTTTATTGGCATACAACGACAGTCATTTGTTTTCTTACCGTCTATGGCTGCTTTCATGCTTTCTGTGTAGGGTTGAGCAGTGGCAGCATAGATCACGTGGCCTGCAACACCTAAAATATTTACTATCTAGCCCTTTACAGAAAAAAAAATTACTGACTTCTGAATTAGAAGCTATCTAAGAGAGAGTTCCTCTGTTTCCTCATCTGCAA
The DNA here is from genome assembly GCA_963573385.1 of Cacajao melanocephalus. Classification (NCBI taxonomy): domain Eukaryota; kingdom Metazoa; phylum Chordata; class Mammalia; order Primates; family Pitheciidae; genus Cacajao; species Cacajao melanocephalus. The sequence goes on along the minus strand of CAUYLG010008349.1, from coordinate 6,492 downwards.
AATGGGAATAAAAATAATACTTACCTCATATGATTATGAGCATTAGATGATAGTTTTTAATACAGTTTCTACATAGGAAATGATAGGTAACAGATAATTATATAACTGTTAATTAAAACTGGTGAGCATGATCGTGACCAGAATTGTACCTATCAGTTTTCCATTACAGAAAAAGTACTTGCTGCTGTGGGGCTCTGCTAAGATATTACATGGAACAGAAAAGATGGCAGTTCACATAGAAATCTTGGACAACTGAAATAACAAAATCCAGTATAGGCAGAATATATGCCAAAGGCAAACTGTATCTCCAGCCTAAAAAATGCTGGAAACCTACATTATCTAATTATCAGCCTGATACTTGAGCTAGCCTTTGAGGGCTAAGTCAGATTCAAATAAGCCAAAAGAGGAACTTAAAGCTATTCAAGGTCAGCGGAAAATGGAATTCCCAAGAGGCCTTGAGAGGGCAGTTTGTAGAAGAATTTGGCCAGAGCAAAATACACTGATGCAAGAGTTGAGAGTGAGAGTAAGAATGGTTGGTTGGGCCCAGGTTATGGAGTTTTGAGCACTGGAGCAAGGAATGTAGAAAGCTGCTTATGTGCACTGAGATCCACTGAAGTTTTCTGAACCTGAAAAATGTTAGTATTTCTAGAATAATTTACCTATCTTTATGGTAAGGCGTGCGTGAGAGGGCAGATAGGAAATTAACTTCACTTTGGAGAAATGAATTTCAGTTTTGTCTGTACTATTACAATTATTAAAATGTCTAATATTTGTTTATATTTGTTCTTATTTCCCTTTCTGAAATTTCACTTAAGCCTACTTTACCTAGTGTGTTTAAAATGGAGTAGTAGCTAATGAACAAATGTATTCATGGTTTTTTCTTTCCGTAACTACTTAAAAAACATCACTTTACATATATCTCAAAACATTCATAATATTTTCTGTATCTTCAATAGCACTTATTAGGGGTTTCCTGTGTAAAAGATAGAATGAGTCAAACATGAGTAATGCCTTTAATCTGGGAGGGGAAATAAATGACATAAAAGAATTAATAGAGGACTGTGAGTCATTTGAGTATTCAGAAGGAGTGGGAGGAAGAAAGGGCTCCAGAAGTGTGGCTGATATTGTCTACCCAATGTTTATTTCCCCATTTTTCCTTCCCATTGGGAAGACGGATTTTGTACATAATGACAAAGATTCTGCCTAAATCCTCAGTTTTCTAAGGTTTCATTGTATCTATGAATGACCTTTAATATAGTTCTGGCCAAAGAGCTGGAAGCGGATGTTTTCTAGGGGTTTGTGGAAAAGTTTTTTACTTTCTTCATAACAGAGGACATCTACCTTTGAATGTGGATGCAATGCTTACAGCTGGGGCAGCCATATTACCACCCTGAGGCAATAAACAAAAGGATGAAGAAATGGAAATATAGAAAGTTCTTAGAGCCCACATGATCTCTTTGAACATCTGAAACCATATCAATAACCTGACTTCTGAACTTCCTATTGCATGAGGAAAATTAACTCTATTACCTAATCTACTACTAGAATATTCTGTTGCTTGCAGCTGAGCACTTCCTGTTTGTTCTCTTCTGTAAATATGCATTTCTTCAACACACTTGTTTATTCAAGTTTCTATTAAGCACCTGCTACGTGTCAGGCTCAGTGTTAGACACTAGAAATACAAATATAATGATGCCACCCTTAATTTTTCTCTGCAAGAACACCTGATGATTTTGAAGATACTCAAATGGAGAACAAATAGAATGCCTCTTTCCTCTCCACCTTTCATTCCGATCACCCTAACTGCCCTCTTTTCCCACCAGCTCATCTATAAAATGAGAATAAGAGACATAAGAGCCAAAGTGAAAATGAGTCTAAAAGAAGTCATATATATATATTACACATGCTTCCTCCCCATTCTCCCAGAAGAAATGGAAAGAAATGGACATTCTGTAAGAGACCAGGAAAGCCAGTGCAACTCCTTTATCCCTCCTCACATCTTGCACCACAGAGCGCACACTCTGAGCTGTGAAGCAGCTGTAGAATCTCCACCCACAACATTTAATTGACCCATTTGGGGAAAAGTTTGCTTACTTGTGGGCATACTGCTTAGGAAAGGTGTCATACACTTAGAAAGGTGTCATTAAGCAAGTCCTCAAACCTGAGGCCATGAACTTCCCCTTATACCTCGCTGTACTCAGGCATATGCAGTAGGAAAACAAGGGTCATGAGAAGTGGCTGGGAAACATTCTTACTCTCTGTGGGTGGGAGCATGTCATAGGAATAATCTGGAGTCTTCCTTCTCTTATCGTTTCCACCATCTTAAAAGCAATGGTTATCTGACAAGAAATGCTGTGTTAAGGTTCTGCCCTTCGACTTGCCCGAGTTTGCACAGCACAGGCAGGACAGGATTTGAATCCAATGTTAAAGCCCCTTACTGTATTTTGGGAAATGAGCTGAACACAGATTTAGTCTTGGTATCAATCTCTGGATGTCATCCGGTCAAGAACTACCTTTTGGTTAAAAACAAAAAACAAAACCAACTGTTTCAGAAAAATGATGATTGGGCTAACATGCCGCAGCCATGGAGCGAGCCATTAACAGACCAACGTGCCATTTGTAACTCTGCTAGGATAAAGTCAGCTCATTGTTCTTGCCAACAAATTGGTGTCTCCTCAACTTTCCTTCTCTCCGCTAATGCTGTCACAACTGCCCTGTCACCCCAGCTCATAAGCCTGAGTCCTGCCAATCACTTACGCTGCTTCCTCTCCCTACCATCTTACCAGTTCCATCTTTTAACTCATCTCCTGATTATCTCTCTGCCCCTGCTTTAAGTCAGACTCTCATTTCCTCTTTCCTCTTGCTGGAAACTAGCAGTGGCCTACCCATTAGTCCTTTCAAATTGACAGTCCTGCAGTCCAGCCCAGACCTGCTTCCTAACACCTCTACACATAAATTCCATAGAGCAGGGACCTTGTTTTTCTGCCTTGTTCACTATTGCATCCCCAGGACCAAATGTAAGCCCTCAATAAATATTAGTTGGATGAATGTGTCAAAAAGAACAGGCCTGATCTGGTACTCCCTTGCTCAAAAACCTTTATTGTCTTCTCACTTCTCATGCCGTGAAGTCCATCCTCCCCAGGACAGCGTTCAAGGAGCTCCAGAGCATGGGTCACCATCTGACATTCAGGTAGTCACCCCCTCTATGCTCCTTTAGGTGCTCTCACCATCTGGCATTCAGGTAGTCACCCCCTCTATGCTCCTTCAGGTGCTCTCACCATCTGACATTCAGGTAGTCACCCCCTCTATGCTCCTTCAGGTGCTCTTTCTTCAGGCAAACCTGGCAAAGTTCCTTTTCCAAGACAAGATCTTTTGTCTCTTTTCAGTGTCTGAACCTTTACTACCTCTCCCTGGAAAGCCATCCAGGCCATCTCTGCCAATCTAAATTCTACCATATCTCTTAACTAACTTTCATTCCCTTTTGTTCATGAAAGCTTTTCTGAAGATAATATTAAACATGTTATTTTAGGGGCACTTACTACCTGCTAGCTTACATTTTCTTCTTACAAAACCCTATAAGGTGGTTCTGTTTACCTTCAGGTTAAAGTTTGTGAAACCAGGCTGGGCGTGGTGACTCAGGCCTGTGATCCCAGCACTTTGGGAGGCCAAGGCGGACAGATCACTTGAGGCCACAAGTCTGAGAACAGCCTGGCCAACATGGCGAAACTCGTCTCTACTAAAAACAAAAATACAAAAATTAGCCTGGCGTGGTAGCGCACACCTGGAATCCCAGCTACTTAGAAGGCTGAGGCACGAGAATCGCTTGAACCTGGGCGACAAAGGTTGCAGTAAGCCGAGTTGGCACACTGCACTCCAGCCTAGGTGACAGAGCGAGACTCTCTCTCTCAAAAAAAAAATAATAATAATAATGTTAGTGAAACCAAAACTGAGATCTATATTCAGGACTTGACCAAGTTTGCACAGCACAGGCAGGGCAGGATTTGAATCCAATGCTAAAGCCCCTGTCCTGCATCTAATTCGCCCATTATCCATGCTGCTTGCTCCCTGTGCAGTTTTAGAAGTACAGAGGCTGCTAACAGGCAGCTAAGGGGCTGAATTCAGCTGTGGACAGGATTTTAAAAGTCTTCAAAAATCAAGAAAGGCCAAGCTTAGGCGCTCACGCCTATAATCCCATCACTTTGGAAGGCCAAGGTGGGTGGATCATTTGAGCCCAGGAGTTAGAGACCAGCCTGGCAACATGGCAAAAAAAAAAAAAAAAGTGCTGGGTGTGGTGGCATGCATTTGTAGTCTCAGCTAGTCCAGAAGCTGAGGTGGGAGGATCACTTGAGCCTAGAAAGCAGGCGTTGCAGTGAGCTGTGATGGTGCCACTGCATTCCACCTTAGGTGATGGAGCCAGATCCTGTCTCAGAAAAAGAAAAAGAAAAAGAAAGAAAAATCAGGAGCTCTCATAGAAATATGTGGATTTTGAGGGCTGCGCACAGTGGCTCACGCCTGTAATCCCAGCACTTTGGGAGGCCGAGGCAGGCAAATCACAAGGTCAAGAGATTGAGATTAGCCTGACCAACATGGTGAAACCCCATCTCTGGTAAAAATACAATAATTGGCTGGGTGTATGGCATGTGCCTGTAGTCCCAGCTACATGGGAGGCTGAGGCAGGAGAGTCACTTGAACCTGGGAGGCAGAGGTTGCAGTAAGCTGAGATTGTGCCATTGCACTCCAGCCTGGGTGACAGAGCAAGACTCCGTCTCAAAAATGAAAAAAGAAAGAAAAGTGTGGATTTTGAGCTTCTCCTGAAAGACAGAAAGTTCTGGCAACACTGGGCCTGGATTCCAACATGGTCATGATTTCTGGGATGCCCTCTCCATGGGACCTATGCTCTCACCCAGCCTGGCCTGTGTAGGCATTTCTGTCTGTGTTCCTGATAGCTCCTTGTTGGCACCTGTCATAAAGCGTTTTTCACTTTCTCTCTTATCTCACCTTCCTGAGGCTGCAAGCTTCCTTTTTTATTTCTGTCTTCTCTGCTGTGTTTTTCCTCTCTCCAGCATGGAGTCAGTGCTTGGCATATCATAGACTCTCAATCGTGTTTTTACTGAATTGAAATATAAGCTTGCAGATTTGCTAGTAAGTTCAACATTTAATATTGCTCCAAATACAGCTTTTGGGTTAATTTTAGAATAGCCGATTCTTAGTCCCATGTATAGAAAAACAGTAGGAGTGAGAAGCCAGTAAATAATCCCCCAGATTTTTTTTTTCTTTTTACATTGGGTTACGTCAGTGTTTTCATGAGATTCTCATTAGATGTTTGTTCTTGATTGGTCTGTTTTGGTAGATGAGGAAATCATATTTTATTTTCCCTATGAAGTCTTCCGTGCTTCTAGGTGAGTCATCTCTCCACCTTTCTTATGCCTCTATTGTAGAATTTATCAGATAGTATCCTAAGGATTTGTTTACTAGCCTGTTCCCTTATAGGCAGAGACTGTGCATTATTCATTTTTGTATCTCTCCCAGCCTAGCAGATAATAGGTGTTCAATACAGTTTCAATGACTAAATTATTCCCTGAAGTAAGTACACAATAGATAGAAGATGTATATTGAAATTTCTTTAGTCTGACATGAAGGAACATAGACTCTACTTCCTCAAGTTAATCAATGATATTGATAGTTTAATATATTACTTTATATTTCTTTTCGGTTAAAAATGTAATGTTAAGTCCTTAAACGGTGAAGAGATATTCTGTCAAATTCTTTAAAAAAAAGAGGCTTTAGAAGTACCTATGCTTTCTTCTTTTAACAGGCAGTAATTGGGATCATTAGCTTATGATTCTCTTTCCCACTGCCTTCCAAGGCAAGCTGTAAGACCCAGGGAGCGCTTGTGTGTTTGATCTAAGACTGTTAGGCAGCCACAGTTCCTGCCTCAGCTCTGACTTTGTTGACCAAAACAAATAATAGCCATGGTACTTCATTTACTTAGTATCACTAAGTCCAAGATGGAAAAATCAGTAGACATTCCTGAAACTGATTTTAAAAAGATACACATTCTTCGCCAGGCGTGGTGGTGCACTCCTGTAATCCCAGTGCTTTGGGAGGATGAGGCAGGAGGATCACTTGAAATGTTGTACTGAACCGAGCACAGAAAGTCAACACCAAGACAAAAGTGTGCCAAATTGCAGGGTCTTTATTGCCGGCGACCACAGAGGACTCGCGTCTCTCCAACCCGTGGCCCCGAAAAGGAGGGTGTCAAGACCTTTTATACCCCTAAAACTACCTCGGGGTGAGCGTGATGGGTGGGGGTGGAGGTGAGGAGCTTCAGACATTCTGAGGGCTAGTGAATTCTGTAAATCACCTTCTCGGCGGAGATGAGGGTGAGGGGCGGGGGTAGGGGTGAGGAGCTTCTGACATTCTGAGGGCCAGGGGACTTTTGACATTCTGATTGTTACTTAAGCAGTGAACAAAAGTCAAAATAAACATTTG
>CAUYLG010008348.1:0-37322 GCA_963573385.1 Cacajao melanocephalus | reverse complement strand
CAGTAATGGGATTGTTGGGTCAAACTGTATTTCTAGTTCTAGATCCTTGAGGAATCGCCACACTGTCTTCCACAATGGTTTAATTAATTTACACTCCCACCAACAGTGTAAAAGTGTTCCTATTTCTCCACATCCTCTCCAGAATCCATTGTTTCCTAACATTTTAATGATCACCATTCTAACTGGCATGAGATGGTAACTCATTGTGGTTTTGATTTGCATTTCTCTAATGGCCAGTGATGATGAGCTCTTTTTCATATGTTTCTTGGCTGCTTAAATGTCTTCTTTTGAGAAGTGTTTGTTCATATCCTTTGCACACTTTTGATGGAGTTGTTTGTTTAATTCTTGTAAATTTGTTTAAGTTCTTTGTAGATTCTGGATATTAGCCCTTTGTCAGATGGACAGATTGCAAATATTTTCTCCCATTTTGTAGGTTGCCTGTTCACTCTGATGATAATTACTTTTGCTGTGTAGAAGCTTTCTAGTTTAATTAGATCCTATTTGTCAATTTTGGCTTTTGCTGCCATTGGTTTTGGTGTTTTAGTCATGAAGTTTTTGCCCATGCCTATGTCCTGAATGGTATTGCCTATATTTTCTTCTAGGGTTTTAATGGTTTCAGGTCATATGTTTAAGTCTTTATCCATTTTTAGTTAATTTTTGTATAAGGTGTAGGGAAGGGGCCCAGTTTCAGTTTTCTACATATGGCTAGCCAATTTTTTTAATACTATTTATTAAATAGGAAATTCTTTTTTCATTGCTTGTTTTTGACAGGTTTGTCAAATATCAGATGGTTGTAGATATATGGCATTATTTCTGAGGCCTCTGTTCTGTTCCATTGGTCTATATATCTGTTTGGTACCAGTACCATGCTGTTTTGGTTACTGCAGCTTTTTAGTATAGTTTGAAGTAGCGCAATGCTTCCAGCTTTGCTTTTTTGCTTAGAATTATTTTGGCTATATAGGCTTTTTTTTCATTCTTTATGAAATTTAAAGTAGTTTTTTCTAATTATGTGAAGAAAGTCAATGGTAGCTTGATGGGGATAGCACTGAATCTATAAATTACTTTGCGCAGTAAGGCCATTTTCACAATATTGTTCTTCCTATCAGTGAGCATGGAATGCTTTTCCATTTGTTTATTTTCTCTCTTATTTCCTTGAGCAGTGGTTTGTAGTTCTCCTTGAAGAGGTCCTTCACATACCTTGTAAGTTGTATTCCTAGTTATTTTATTTTATTTGTGGCAATTGTGAATGGGAGTTCACTCATGATTTGGCTCTCTGTTATTTGGAGTATAGGAATGCTTGTGATTTTTGCACATTGATTTTGTATCTTGAGACTTTGCTGAAGTTGCTTATCAGCTTAAGGAGTTTTTGGCCAAAATGATGGGCTTTCTAAATAAAGAATCATGTCTTCTACAAACAGAGACAATTTGACTTCCTTTCTTCCTATTTGAATACTCTTTCTTTCTCTTGCCTGATTGCCCTGGCTAGAACTTTCAATACTATGTTGAATAGGAGTGGTGAGAGAGGGCATCCTTGTCTTGTGCCAGTTTTCAAACGCAATGCTTCCAGCTTTTGCCCATTCACTGCAATATTGGCTGTGGATTTGTCATAAATAGCTCTAAGTATTTTTTGATATGTTTCATCAATGCCTAGTTCATTGAGTGTTTTTAGCTTGAGGGGCTGTTGAATTTTATCAAAGGACTTTCCTGCATCTATTAAGGTAATTATGTGGTTTTTGTCATTGGTTCTGTTTATTTGATGGATTATGTTTTTTGATTTTCATATGTTGAATCAGCCTTGCATACCAGGGATGAAGCTGACTTGATCATGGTGGATATGCTTTTTGATGTGGAGCTGGATTCGGTTTTCCAGCACAAAAAGGCTGAAAATTCCAAAAACCAGAATGCCTCTTCTCCAAAGGATCACAACTCCTTGACAGCAGGGGGACAAAACTGGATGGAAAATGAGTTTGATGAACTGACATAAGTAGGCTTCAGAAGGTGGCTAATAACAAACTCCTAAGCTAAAGGAGCGTGTTCTAACCCAATGAAAGGAAGCTGAGAAACTTGATAAAAGGTTACAGGAACTGATAGCTAGAATAACCAGTTTAGAGAAGAACATAAATGACCTGATGGAGCTGAAAAACACAGCACGAGAACTTCATGAAGCACACACAAGTATCAATAGCTGAATCAATCAAACAGAAGAAAGCATATCAGAGATTGAAGATCAACTTAATGAAATAAAGCATGAAGACAAGATTAGAGAAAAAAGACTGAAAAGGAATGAACAAAGCCTCCAAGAAATATGGGAATATGTGAAAAGACCAAACCTAAGTTTGACTGGTGTACCTGAAAGTGACAGGGAGAATGGAACCAAGTTGGAAAACACTCTTCAGGATATTATCCAGGAGAACTTCCCCAACCTAGCAGGACAGGCCAACATTCAAATTCAGGAAATACAGAGAACACCACAAAGATACTCCTCAAGAAGAACAACCCCAAGACACATAATCGTCAGATTCACCAAGGTTGAAATGAAGGAAAAAATGTTAAGGAAAGCCAGAGAGAAATGTCAGGTTTTCCACAAAGGGAAGCCCATTGGACTAACAGCAGAACTCTCTGCAGAAACCCTATAAGCCAGAAGTGAGTGGGAGCCAATATTCAACACTCTTAAAGAAAATAATTTTCAACCCAGAATTTCATATCCAGTCAAACTAAGCTTCATAAGTGAAGGGAAATAAATCCTTTACAGACAAGCAAATGCTGAGAGATTTTGTCACCACCAGCCCTGCCTTAAAAGAGCTCCTGAGGAAGCACTAAATATGGAAAGGAAAAACCAACACAAGCCACTGCGAAACACAACAAATTGTAAAGACCATCGACACTATGGAGAAATTGCATCAACTAATGGGCAAAATAAACAGCTAGAATTATAATGACAGGATCGAATTCACACATAATAATATTAACCTCAAATGCAAATGGGCTAAATGCCCCAATTAAAAGACACAGACTGGCAAATCAGATAGAGTCAAGATCCCATTGGTGTGCTATATTCAGGAGACCCATTTCCCATGCAAAGACACATAGGCTCAAAATAAATGGATGGAGTATGTTTACAAAACAAACGGAAAAAAAAAAGCAAGGGTTTGCTATTCTAGTCTCTGATAGAATGGACTTTAAACCAACAAAGATCAAAAAAGACGAAGAAGGGTATTACATAATGGTAAAGGGATCAATTCAATAAGAAGAGCTAATTATCCTAAATATATATGCACTCAATTGTTATCTTTTAAGATTACTGCTAAAATTATACCTCTTCAACATCCAGCCAAAGAAAGGATTCAAAATTCTATTTGTTGTGAAATAGATATTTATTTATAGAAATTTACATATTTTTATAAATAATATTTCAATATCTGGGTAATGTGGTCCCAGGTTTTTAAAATCACTTGATACTTTGAAACATCTCACATTGTATATAATTAAGGTATACAATTTACATTTTGTTATAATGATATTCTTTAACCCTTGAACCTTTGATAAGAGATATTTCTTGTCATGCACATTTCAATGTATAGTTTTTTTTTTTTTTTTAGAATTAGGAATTTGATCAATTGTTTGTTCACTTAAGTCAGAATATGATTTTCACAGTAGAATGTCAACCCAACTCCACTTACCCAACCAACTAGTAATCAAGATTCCATTCCTCTAAAACACATTAAATAATGCTGTAACACACCCAATATTCTCAGCTGGCTAGCATGCTTCTATAATCTTAAGCATGCCTGTGCTCACTGGTTAAATTATAGGCTTACCAAGAAACAGTTGGATATGCCCTCAAAGTTGTTTTATTCACTTTCACTTGTTGTCATTTTAAATTTAAGTAAATATTTTGTAAATTATTTAAGTATGTGTGAAAGAAACGAAGAAGAAAAAAACAGTTTGTTTTTAGGAAAATTGAATTGAATGCTTTGAAAAGTCTTGATAAAGTTAAACCATAAATTGAAGTTGAATTTGGTACAGAAAAAAAAAGCTGTAAAATTTTAAGAAAGGTTTTTATCTTCTAAGGGCTTTTAATTTTAACTTCACTTTTACAGAATTCACTACAGAAAATTGTAATTGGTGTACTGTGAGTGTAATTTATTAAAAAATGATAGCAAATAACTAGGCAAAAGTCTTTGCCTGTATGAATTTGATGAATAAATGTGCCTTTATATGCTTTCAGTTAAAATAACCTTTAAAAATATACTTTATGATTCCCCCTTTACATTTATATTTTAGATTAACAGATTAGCAAAAGTTTGTAATCTTGGATAGAATGGCATTACTGTATATTGAAATGCTTATTCATCTGACTCCAATCCTTTGCTTTTTACCACTATGGTAACATTATTCAATTCTTGCCTAATTTTTCTTACCTTAAAACAAACAAGCAAAGAACAACAACAAAAACCTTTAGTTTTATATTACCCTCTAGCCAAACCCTGATTTTTCTTCTTTTCAAAGTTAAGCTCTTCAAAATAATGTATTATGATTTCTTCCTTCATTCAGTCTTGAAGTTGCAGCAGCCAAAGTTCTGACAAATAAGTAACTCTGGCCAAGGCCTGGAACTGCTGTTGAAAAGTCCACCCGTGAGCCTTTCAGTTAAGACTTTTCTAATGGGTTCTATTCATCCCCATCTTGTTTGATTTCAGTAGTATTGTAGATGGTTGGCTGTTTTCTTCCTCTTCAAAAGGTCTCCTTTCTTGGTAATTCCTTCTATAGCACTATGTTTTTTTGTGTTTTTGTTTTCCTCAGTCTCTTGCAAGCCTTCTTTTCTTATTTACTTATTTTTCTCAGGATTTGTCAATGGCTTTTTTATGTCCCTTTCTTTCATTCATTTTCTTGGTTATAAAAGTAAAATATGGCCATTGTGGAATATTAGAAATTAAAAATTATTTTGAAATCAACACAAAACTCAAAGTTGTGTATAACCATGCCACCTCTCAATTACTACTGTCAACATACTGATTTTCTCTGCCTTTTTATGCCTCCCAGTGCTTAACAGAAATGAAATGATATTCATATTTAGTTTTGTTTTCTATTAAATATTATTTTAGAAAATTTCCAATATTATTAAATATTCCTTGAAAATGTGATTTTTATAGCTAGATAACATTTTATAGATTTGCGATGGTGTATTTAAGCATTCTGCTTTCCTTAGTGACATTTAGCTTGCTTCCATATATATTTATTTTTAACTCAAAATAAAAATTTTACTTTTTTAACAGTAGAGTTTAATTCATATTTGTTGTCATAACCACTGTAACTTCCTTCTCTTTTCAATAAAGAGAGTGTTTTTTTCCCAAACACACATTAGAGAATTTATTTCTGTTTTTCTTCTCACAAACAGTTAACTCAGCTTGGCACAGAATTCTCAAGTCATATCTTTGCCCTATGAAAACTTGATGTTTCTGATTATGTTCTGAAATTTAGTATTGTGAGGCAGAAATATCTAGTCACTATGTTTTTATTTTTACAGGAATATTTTTTTCTTCCCACCTGTTTGCTTATAAAAACTTTTATTCATCTATGAACTTAACAATATTTACCAGGCTATGTCTGGACTGACTATCCAGAATTAACCCTGGAAGAGTAACTTCCTCAAGAGCCAACAGTGAAGAGTCATCAGCATTGACATCTTTTCGTAAAGTCATAAAATCAGGATTTTCTTAATGCAGAACTGGCTGACTACCCAATAACAGTATTAAATATACAGAGGCTGACAAGCATTCTTCAGACTTATGTAGTAATCTATACTTATAGACACCTGGAAAAATATAAAGATACATACATAATTCAATTCTGACCCAAGAATTATTTGCTCATTTTTTATGTTTCCTAGTTATAATATGTTTGTATTTAACTTAATGATTCACAGGAACCTGAAAGCACATCATTTAATTTGATTCTCATCACAACTATGAGAGGGAAGTTTAGTTATTGCTTCCCTATTTTATGGATAAGAGAAATGATCCTCAAAGCAATTCAGTTACTTTCCCAACTTGGTCCAACTACTAAGTCTTGGAGTAAGATTTGCAGCCAGGTATTTTGTTTCCAAACAGTTTGTTATTCCCATTATTTTGAAGTTTTTACATAATTTATATAATTATGAGCCTAAAAGACAGAAAAGAAGCCCTTGTAGACGGTAGCAAGAATGAGTGTGATTCTCAATATGTGCTGATAGGTTTCATACTACCTACCTGGAATTTCACCATCCTGGCTTGATTATACAGGCCCTTAAAGAATTTGTTTTTCTTCAGAAAACCCATGGAAAACACAGGTTTTCAAAAAAGATTACACTTTGTTTTTTTAAGACAGCATGTGTTAGTAGAAGAAAAGAATAACAACTAGTGCAAGAAAGATGTTGAGCAAAACAATAAAAATAAATTTAAAAAGAAAGAGGTAATTAGGCCTACATATTTTTTTCTATTTCATTAGATAACACTTGTATCACTTCTACTTGAAGATTCTGTAATATTCTAAATATCTAATTTATATATTTTGAATTGTCACATGATATAAAGTAGTTTCTTCATAATTTAAATATAAAATATTTTAAATTTGATGGGCACTACACGTATAAATCCCCCAAACATATATACACACACACACACACACACACACACATATAGATATACACACATATATATACATATATATGTATATATATATATACATATATATGTGTGTATATATATATACATATATATGTGTGTATATATATATACATATATATGTTTTAGATTTTCATATTAAATACTTTATGAAATGGCTAAAAATTAGAATATTTTCTATATCTAGTGTACTCATTTTTTTAAGGTATTAAAAATTAGGACACATTACATTGTAAAAAATGTGTAAGTTTTGTACCACATCAAAGTTGATACACTTGCTATTTGATTACTGCAATATACCCATTATGATTAAATAGTATTGTAGTAAAAGCTTTCCTTACTTTCAGGATATTTTACTTGCACTTTTTGCATTTACTTCTGCTGTTTTTTAAGCCCCGTTTTCCACAGATTCATGCTAAAGGGGCCAGGTGACAACCTCACACTCAATGAATTACACTGCAGAAGAAGAACTACTTGATGCCTGCCCTTTGCTCTGGAGGAAAACACCATCTCTGTCTTCCAAGGATGTTTGCTATACAATAATCTTTAAAAGATGGCTCAGAACAAAGGACAGTTAGTACTTCACTCTTAAGACGTGCAGAAGCACAAGGTACCCATGAAGAATTGTCTCCCTCAAATCATTTGATACAGTTAGAACTTTGTGATTTCTGACTATATAAAATAAATACTGAACTATGTATTCATACTAGCGTTATTGAGATATATGACCTTTCCTTTCCTTTCCAGCTTATGTCTGGTAACAATGTGTGGTTCAAGATTAGGAATCTATTTTTCAGCTTCTCAAATATACAAAGTAAATAGCTATATGATACACAAATTAGGTTTGACCATTATTAAAGCTAACTTATGTCTTTTTTTAAACTGCCATTGATTGGCATTTATCTCAATAAAAATGAAAAAAATAAAGAAGACATAAGAAAACGTTGCTTGGGAAAATTAGTATTATGTTCACTAAATGTATATTTAAACATTTATTGAAATTCACTTATTCTCATCATATGAAAACTTACACAAAATTAATGTATAATAACTTATGAAAATCATGGAGAATATTGTTTGTTAAGCAAAATACAAATTCACATGTATTAAAATATTTGCAACTGACATGCACATATGTACATATATCTATATACTAGATATTATTATTAAGAATATTTATATCTTCCAAAAAGAGAAATCACTCCAGTGTTCCACTAAAACTAATGTGGCTCATCAATATATTTTTATAGAGAGTATATATTAGAAAGTATATATTATATATGTACATGTATAGTGTACACATGTATACCATGCATATACATGCATGGTATACATGTATATATGTATAATATATACAGTATATATTACATGTGTACATCAGACATGCATATATGTACGTGCATACACATGTAATATATACTGTATGTGATAAGTACTTTTGAATATATGCTGTATTATACATATATACTATGTTTACATATATAATATATACAGTATATGATCATATATTAATATATACACTACTTAGAATATACAGATTATATATATATTTCAATATGGATAACTTATTTTTAATATTATCTTAGAGTCTCATATTTTGGTAATATATATGATTATCTAGGATATAGTTAATTAAATTCCTGCTTTTCATTCTAGTTTTAGAAATTCTTAAATATGTTCCTGCTCCTTTAAAATGAAAACAATTGGGAGGGGTTGGGAAAAATAGAAGTGAAAGAGGCTGGAAAATACTTCTTCAAAAATGAATAAATCTATCCACTATTCAAGAATGAGTCAAACATTCATTATCACTCAAATAACTGCCAAGCAATTGAAGTCCTCCTAAACGTAGTTTATTGCCTTCCTTTCCTTTTTCCTGACTTCTCTGGGTCGTTTCATTCGCACCTCTCTTTTAAGCCATCTGGGATCTTCTGTACAGCTGAGCTTTAGTGCCGGACACCTGGCCTGACAGTGTTTGCTTCTCTCTTTCACCTGCCATCCCTTTGTTCCTCCCCAAGATTGAATGAGCACTACGAGTCCTGTCAAGCATGCAGACATAGCAGCTTTTCTTGCATTCAATCTTAGACTAGTCCTTAAGTCTGGTAAATCCTTTCATTATTTTGCCTTACCCGTTTAGCTGTTCCATCTACTTTGTGATCTCTAGAATCTTAAAATCCACATAAGAATTATATCTAGATAAATGTGATACCTCTAGTACACCAGAATGGAAGGAAGAAAAGGCATAACTGAAAATAAAAATCATGTAAAAATTCCCTGCTCTTGCTAGAAAATAGTTATAAGTCATTGGGGTTTGTGCTCAAATTTAAAAATGCAAAAGATACAGCATTTGCTATGTGTAAGCAGTACTTAGGGAAATATCATAGAGCTCTTTCACAAAGCAGGTAAACCCTACTTACCACTCAAGATATAACTTTTCATTCTTTGTCTGGTACCTCCCAGGATTTGTATCCCAGCTCCTTAGCTCCTCCTACACACAAAGCTCCTTTTACACTTCCAAAAATAATTTCTGATCTGACAACCCAGTGATATTGAGTCTATACCTCAACTTCCATCTGTTTCCCACTCTCAATTTCTATAGACTGTACAAGTAAGAATATGGTACTTGGCTTAGCATTCATTCCTCTTAATTATTCAGAAGTCTTTCCAAACTTTAGCCTTTTTCAAGTTCCTTCTTTCAGTCAATACAGACAACTTTCCTAGTTTAACTCAAACACAATTATACTTCTCAGAGGCTTCTGTTAAAATGATGTCACTCCAGTGTTCAGTAAAACAAATCCAGAAAAGTATTTGTCATTCTAATTGTATAAAAAAAAGAAAATAAAAAAATAATTATAACAAAAATTCTGTAAGCATTACTTAGCTTAAAAAAAGAAGCAAATAAATTGGAAGGTCAAGGAATATTATGGCAATTCTTCAGTCAAATTAGATATTTCAATAGAAAACTATGAAGAAGCCAGTATTAGGAATGAGATAAGTAGAGTAATTATAAACTTTATTGAAATAATGAGGATAAGGGTCTTGTTATTGATGGCCTCAGAACTGATAAGTTTTGACTAGGTTTTGATAACTTGCACTTGATAAGCCAGTTCCAGAGAAATATTTTCTCCGTGACTATAGGGCTCAAGAGAACACAGATTTAGTCAGGTAACCGAGGAGAAATTTTAAACACTGATTCTTTCCTACCTCCTCCTGCTCTCTAGAACTGCTCCCAGGTTCTTGCCTGCAGTTCCTCCTCCTGTTCCATGTCCCATTGCCTGTGAGAAATATCACCAATTTTCACAATTCAGTAAATCAGAATAAATTAATATCTTAATGATACAGTCTGAGAATTAAAGTAATATTTTAAGAAGTCACAAGAGAGAGAAGAGAAAAATTCTAATCTGAGAAAAAAAAGAGAAAAAATTCCAAATACAGTATCTACATATACTGTCATTTGTTTGCTGCAGCATAGAGTAAGGACTATCTGTGGTGAAGGTGAATTCTAATTTACAGGAAAATATACTGGGGATGATATGGCAAGCAAAACTTGCAGCCTCATCTATAACTGTCTGGTTTATCAAGTAAACTTAGTTAACTTGAGATTTTAAGAAACTAAATGAGCCCTCCCAACAGAACTGAACTTTTGTGAGGCCATATGTGAAAAGTGGAAGTAAAATGATTCTTGGTTTAAAAGATAAAGATAGGGGGGAAAAAAAAGCATAGTAGCACAGAATGCCATGGAGCTCCATAACTGTGGAGAAGCCCATGGGGAGGGGGAATTTAAATGAAGGACAAAGGAGACATAGATATAAATGTACTATAGGTCACCCAGTTAGACTGAGAAACTTTCAGAGAGCAAAAAAAAAACGTGTTGAAATAAAACATGCAAAGATGTTTAACTAGTGATAGGGAACCTCTGGGAAGAGAATTTCAGTGGCATCTTTCAAGAATCCTTTTATTGTCATTATCTTGATGAACATTTTTACCAGTGACTTAGATGAGGTCATGGATACAAGTTGATATAGCTGCACTAAGAACAAGGTAGACAGGAATCCTAATAACTGGTTTAGAATTTCCAATTCTTCAACTGGTCCCTCATTTTTCTTTTACTATTGCCCTTGATCTTTCCTACACTGACTCTTCCTTTCCCTTCCCATACAATCACTCCTAACAATGTTGCTATATCCATGACTATGTTTCCATAATCATATTCACATTTTGGACCTCTCAAAATTGGCTACCACCCCCACCATCCAACCAGAACTATCATTGCTAATGTCCTTAGTTAGCAAGATGTCCTAGTTGTCAAATTTGATGGACTTCTTGTCTCATACCTCATCCCATTAGCCTCTCTGGTATTTACCCCCTTTGACAAATTCATCCTTATTACATTCTCTATGATCTCCTTTGTGTCCTTTCTCTTTGATTCCTTTAAGTCATTGGAATTCCTTTTAGTGTCTTTTGTCTTCTTACTCTCTGCTGCCTTTTAGGGCAATCTCACATGCTTCCATGACTAAAACAAACATCTGATATGGTCCTCTAATCATGCATCCCAGACCAAATATCTCCTCTGTACGACTTTCAGCAAAATGAATTTGACAAAACTACCATTTCTTTCTACCCCTAATCTAACCTTGTCCTCCAGAAGTCATGAGCTAAAAAAATAGAACAAGAAAACATGTAGTCACTCTACTAGATTATAAATTCCTTTTCAACCTTATGCTCTATGCTCAGTGATGTGTTGGGAATCAGCTGAGTATAGATAACCAGCTACAGTGTTTGTAGCAACAAGGAATGCAATTTGATTGCAGGTTACTTGTATTCCTATAAAATCTTCATTAAAATACCATCTTTAAAAAAACATTAAAAGGTCCATTTCAAATTCTGAGTGTTCATTTTTTTACTGAATTACTATCTTTATATTGCATCATTATGTTCATTACATCAAAATGTTTACATACTTAATTTTCTTTCTTGTATCATTCATATATTAAGGATAGAAAGTTTGTGGTCTGTAAAGGCCATCTTCTTACATTAGGAAATTACTGATTATTTCTATGTGTAAAATTTCAGGTTTAACCTTTCAAGATAAACAGTGTATCTTAATTTTAAATCAATGCTCTTAAAAAGGATATATTTTCTTTTTGTACAGATATTTGAATGATATAAACATTCATGTATTTTTACTTGATAATTATTTGAGGGGTACCATAAAGGATTCATCTACAACTATACAAAACTTCCTTCTCCCTCTTATATGCAACCTTTCTAAAGTAGGAAGAGAAAAGCTGGGTTGCCAGATTCCAAACACACATGAAAACCATTGCACCTAAATTTAGAATTTTAAAAAATCTTTTCCATATTCCAATTTGGCTTTGATAAAATTTGAATTCTGAGCTACACTTTAAAAGTTATTCTTTTTTTTCCTCTATCTAGGCTTAGGAGTAGGGTAATGCTGTTCTTGAAGCACTTTATGTCATTATGTGTGTTAAGTCTAATTCTACAGAGGAAGTGAGCTGTTATAAAATCAAAGTATGTTCATTGGATTTGATGTAAGAATTAGAATGGTAGAGAGAGAAGGAGAATGATTATTTTATTCCATTCATGAATGACAGAGAAAATAGTTTCTCCTGCATGTCCTCTTGGCCTATAAACCATGAGCTTAGAAGCATAGATATGAGAAAATTGAAAACAATTGGTTGACCACAAATAAACAGTGATTCTTATTTCCAACATTCCAACCATAGCTTTTTACATTCAAAATACGCATGAATTCCATTACCTGGAAGATCTTTCTCCCCTTGTATCATTTAGCTATTGTTATGTAACAATCCTCCTCATCCAATCCCTTTCCCCCAAGAAAATCTCAGTGGTTTAAAAAAATAAGCATTTATTATTTTTCATGAGTCTGTATCTGAGCATTTTTTGGGGGATCTTAGATGGGCTCACTCAGTCATACACCTGTGGTCACCTGTAGTTTAAGAAGATACCTCTGGTAATCCAGGCAGATCCCTTTCACATGATTAATTAGCTGTAAGCATGTCTAGGTCAATAATTCTCCTTCAGCCTAGCCTAAGCTCAAGGAGGAGGCAAGAGCAGAAGTGCACAAGGCCTCTTCAGGCCTAGGCTCAGAACAGGCACACCTTCACTTCTGTCTCATTCTTGGCCTAGATTTAAGGGATGGAAGATGGATTCCACTTATTTTTGGAAGGAGCTGCAAAATATATTACAAGGAGATTTGTTCCAGTTACTATTATGAATAATAATATATTCCAAAACATAATGGCTAAAAACAATTTATGTGTCTCACGGATTTTGGGGGTCAGAAATTTAGACAAGGATGCAGTGGCTGTCCTTTGCTGTTTTCAGGAAGACTTAAACTTAGGAGTAGCTTGGCAGCTGGAGGCTAGAATTATCTGAAGGCTCATTTATTCACACGTCTGGGACCTGAGCTGTGGAGATTCAAAGATGAGTAGTGCTGAATGGATAGCCTCCATGTGGCCTCTCCATGTAGTTTGGCTCCCACATAGCATATGGGCCACAAGGCACTCAGACTTCTTATGTGGTAGTTCAGGGTTCCCAGCCCAGGACTCCAAGACAGAAGCTGCATTGCCTTTTATAACATATTTTTTAGAAGTCAAACAGCATCAATTCCATCAAACTTAATTAATCAAGGCAATACAAGTCCACCTAGATTGAAAAGGAGAATAACCAGCCTCATTTCAACAGAATGCCAAAACCATGTTATAGAAAATTATGTGGGGTAGGAGATATTGTTGCCATCATCTTAAGAAAATGCAATCTGCTGTAATCCATATTTTAGCCTCACCAATTTACGTTCCTTCTGTATGCAAAATACACTCACTCCTCCCCTCAAAACCTCTATTATGACATCAGCTTAAACACCAACAGTTTATTATTTAAATTAGGTGAAGGTGTGGATGATGCTCCTTGCATATGATTCATTGAGTTAGACTCCTAAAGTTTCTCTGGTTTTCTCTAATTCTGAGGATCTGTGAACTAAAAGGGTCCCCTGTCAGGCTGCTATGGAACAATACCCTCAAGAGTCTTAGGAGGCCTAATATTTAACAGAAAAGTTTTGGGAGGCATGGCTTTGAGTACTTAGAAAGACTTTCATCTGTGTGAAAGGGTTTATGAAGTGTCATTGTTAATCTTTCTGAGATGTTAACAAAGGGTTATATTGTCTGGTCATTGGTTTTATCTTGACCCTATTAGCTGAAATAGTTATGAGCCCACTCTACCTCTTGAGGGGGAAGTCACAAGATTATTTATAAAAGGACAAGTGATTCAGGAGATATTGTTGCTATCATCTTTGGAAAACATGACCTGCCATAGAGTGAAACCATGAGGTTAACGGAGTGGTATATAAACCTGATTAATCTACCACATCCTCTTAAAAAGTTATTGACTCACTTTTGGACAAATATTTATAGTGTTTTCTATGTTCCAGGTACAGATCTAGGTACTAGATTTAAAAGAAAAAAACAATGAATAAAGACATTCTATTCTCATAGTGATTTATATTCTCATCATGGGGTCAGAATAATAAGTAATAAGCAAAATAGATAGTGTATTAGATAGTGGTATGTGAAAAGAAGGGGGAAAAAAGCATAAGGAAGATAGAAAGTGTATATGGTGGATTACAAGTTCAGATAGCATTACTAGGAAGGTCTCACTGAGAAGATATTTTAGTAAAGACCCAAACAAAGTGAGAGGGTGAGCCATATAGATTTTAGGGGAAGAGAACTCCAGGTAGAAGATGATAACTTTATAGCAGGTACAAAGTTGTATTGAAAGTATAGGAATGAAGTGAGCAAGTGGTAAGAAATGAGGTTGCAGGGGTAATGAGGGGCAGGTCATGTAGAAATCCATTGGTCATTGTAAGTAATTAGACATTCACTCTGAATGAAATAGGAACCAATTAATGGGTTTTTAGTTTATGAGTGAAATGAACTAATTTCTCTTTAGACAACATGACTTTGGCTCCTTTGATGAGAATAGAATAGAGAGGAAAGGACAGAGCAGGGAAAGTGGTTAAGAAATGATTGATTTAAAACAGATTAAATGGGCTAAGGTGGGAGCAGCAGTGGTAAGAAGTAGTCCTATCCTGCATATATTTTGAAGGTAGGGACAACAGGACCCGCTGAGGTAAAGGATATAGACTATAAGAGAAAAAAGTCAAGAATAATGCCAACAGTTTGGCTTGAACTATTTGATGGATTTTCTGGAAAGATGAATTTGGGAAGGTATGAAGGCAGGAAGAAAACTTGGTGCCTAAATATTTACTGTGTTTTAAGAGGAGCATCTGGTATACAAATTGATTCTTCTTTGCAAAACCAAAAACAACTGTGGGTTATTTGTTTATTTGTTTGTGGCATTGATAAATGAATTATACCCAGTGATAAATGAGGGAACATAGAGAAAGCATTTAAGAACTCCCAGATCTGTGTCTAATAAACTAACTGTTTTTATGCTAGGATCACTGAGTCTAAAATCAGTCAGGCAAACAATCTTTAAGACCTTGTGTCCAAAAATATCAAAATAATGTTACTGGAAGTTCTTAAAGCTAAAGGTAAAAGCACATTCTCTTGCTTTTTTTGGGTTGGGGGTGGGGTGATGGTTTCATAGTCCATCTAATCAATAACTTACAGATTTTCCAAATGGCAGCCCTAGGTACACACACATTTGCTCTTGACAAACCTTCAGGGTGAGTGTCATTCCCTTTGCCCTTTACTTGGTTTAAATTCTCTCTATGCCTGAAGGCTCATCTCAAGATCTTTCTCTTCCATAAAGAGTTATCTTACCACTCTAGGTAACACTTACTTTTATAACAACCACTTTTTATACTCTCATTTTTTTTATGTGTTAGGTTTCTCTTTCTGTTTAAATTATAAACCCATTTTTTGGAGGCAACACATCCCATGCTGAGAAAGAATCCATCACATGCACTGATGTATTTGTGATTTGATAAGAACAGAACTGGCTATTGATCAAGTAATGTTAAGCAATTATACTCAACTTTTCCAAGGCTTGGTTTGCTCCTTTATACTAAGGGGGAAATATGTTTGATTTCCCAGCATTATGGGGAGGATTGGATGAAGTACTATGTCAACATTAGGCATATTCTACTGCAAATGTAGTTATGTTATATGCTAGTCCAGAGTCTCCATTATGGCAGCACTGTCACCCAGCACCATATCAAGCTGGGCTGGTCAGGAGATATTCAGGCTGTTTCACTCTTTCCTACACTTCAGCAGTTCTCTCCTTAATGGCTTCCACATAGCTAAAATTTCCAAGTAGCTTCTCATTCATTTTACCTTGAATATTTTAATATGTCAAAAAGCTCTCTGAGCGAGTTTAGCATTGTC
The DNA here is from genome assembly GCA_963573385.1 of Cacajao melanocephalus. Taxonomy (NCBI): domain Eukaryota; kingdom Metazoa; phylum Chordata; class Mammalia; order Primates; family Pitheciidae; genus Cacajao; species Cacajao melanocephalus. Next base: position 21,277 of record CAUYLG010008348.1, on the reverse strand, counting down.
ACGAATGGGGCACTTTGAAATATAAATGATGAGAGGGACAACTTCCCTTTAATTTCATTGATTACTATCAGCTGCCAACCAGGCAGTACTTACCTTACCTGCTATAATCCAAAAGCACACTTAGCCTAGACAAAAGTAAAGGTAATATGCAAAAAAAAATGACAGTTTCAGATGTTAACAATATCACTAATTAATCATTTTGCAGAAGTTTTTAATTATTCATTAACATTTTATTGTTATTAACAATACATTTATTGAGCATCTATCAAGTTCTAAGATTCCAAAAACAGTATAAAACACAGCAACTGATCTTGCATCATTTGAAATTATAAAATATATACTTTTTTATGTGTGTACATGTGCTCAAGATTCTAGTGCACACTTAACTGTACTAAGGGGAGATTAAGAAATCCAAAGGCAAGAGAGGATAAACATTAAAAAAAAAGTCTGTTCCCTAGGTTTATATGAAGAATGTGTTTACCTAAAGGCTTCTAAGTGACATTTTGATAAAAACAGTTTATGAGATCCACTTCTACCAATGAGAACCTTCTTTCCTCAAAATCTGCTGCTGCTTACATCTCTCTAAAAGGACTACTTTTTATATGCAGAGGTACATTAATTCATTTTCTAATAATAGAAGCAGAAGCTTAGGGTGACATAAGAAAACAGCAGAAGGAAGTAGAATTAAAGTACCATGAAGATACAGACTATGACTATTTTGCAGATTCCCAGGACTCAGGAGGGAGATTTAAACACAGCAGGTACTCTACAATAAATATTTTTCATAGGCGTGGATGGATGGATGGAGATGTAAGTTAATTGAATGAAGCCCTTCAAATTGCAATTGTTAAATCTAGGACAAAAATCTGTATTTCAGATATGGGAATGGGAACTTTAATTTATTAGTGACAAAATTCTGACCCTTGCTCTCTGATTCACAATTTCCTCATGTCTTAAAGAAAATGATTGGATATTTAAGGTATTTCTAAGTCTAAAATAAAATACTTTGATAATATGATGACAATATTTTGAGTCTTATGTTCAGCTATGATTCATCTCTGAACCAGTAATTTGGAATATATTTTTAATAATAACAGCATTAATTACCGACTTCATGCATTAGTTAGCTAAATAATCAAAATAACATTTCTACGTGGTAAGAATGATTATGTGCCTCTTTATCCAAATGAAGAAACTGAGGTTTATACAGGTAAGTAACTTGCCCAAGGGCACAGAGGTGGGCACGATAGAGTTGAGGCTCTGGATCAGGTCTGGCTCACTCTGATTCCCATGCCTGGAACTGTTGTCTGTTATTTAACACAGCTTCTTTTGTAAGACTTTGTGTGTATAAAAGGTCCGTAATTTGAGAAGAGGTACAATGTTGTTTTCTTACAGCTATGCCAGTCACCAGTGTTACTGTGCTGGACATAGGGTTAGGACTGAGAAATTCCATCAAGCATGAAACAAGACAAAGATGAATATCTTCTGTGAATGTGTTTGGGAGTCAGCCACAAGACAAAAGAGCAGACAACAGGGCAGAAGGAACTAAGAGTACAGGGCAGTTTGGAGGGACTGAGGGTAATGGCAGTTTGAAATTTTGGACGGTAGTCAGAAATCAGGGAATATGGAAGAACAAAAAAGATCAGAACAATAGCAAGCAAGAGAGCAGAGCACATGATAGTGTCCATTGACCTTAATCACTGGAGCGGATCCCTTCTGGTGGGATTTTTTTTATCATTAAATATAGCAGAAGCCAATTTTCGATTGCAGGTCTGGAACCAGCATGAAGAGGCAGAATTGGCGGCTCCAGGCTAACGGGGGCAGGGGATCAGTGGCAGCTGCTGGTGAGCAACTCCTGACACCTTAGCATGCCTTCTTAGCACTTGAGAGTTTCACTATCTGTTCAGTCCCTTTTGCAAGGGAAAATTGGTTCTGCAACATATATCATAGCTTCCCAGCTGGAAGAGTACAATTATGGATTGATGGAGTCCACCATGGCTGACGGGTTCTTTATTTTTTCCCCTGTCAGGGAAAAGTGGCTCATGACAATCATGTTGGTGTCATATACATAGCTCTTCCCCTCCCTGCCCTTCTGCACCACCCCCCAACATACTAACTCACCACTGGCATAAATTTACTTTTGTAATTCTACGTTGCAGGTTGCTAGTATTGGCAAGATACTCTTCTAGGTGGAGGAGTTGTAAAGATGAATGAGATATGATTCCTGCCTTTGAGGAGTTCACAGTCTAGATGAGAGAGAGAGATACATAAACCAATAATCCTAGCTAACAGATATAGAGCACTTATAGAAAGGCAGGTACTATTATACTTATTATAGACACTAGTTTATATAATCCTCAAAGATACCTTATAAGGTAGGAGTCTTACCCTCATTTTATAGATGAAGAAACTTATGCACAGAGGGGCTAAATAAATCACTCAGGATCACTCAACTAATAGGAGCTGGAACTGAGAATTCCAAACCAAACAATATGACCCCAGAGCCTGGCTTGTGAAGACGACATACTGCCTTCTCATAAATAAAAATTATTGAGTACAGTTATCAGGGAAAGAACTGAGACATACAGAAAAGGAAAATTACCACATGAAAAGAGTAAAGATTTGCAGTGAGTAGAGTAAGCGGAATTATGTCTAGACTTTCAACAAACTTCAATTTTTCTGGGCCTCAAGTTATTCATGGGGAGAACAGTACATATGTTCAGGTGTAATTGTAGAGATAAGACGGTATAAAAAATACCTATCACAGTGCCTCACATATTAGCTATTTAAAATGAGGCTTATAACTGAAGTAGTAGTAGTTGTTGCTGTTGTTATCATTGTCTTGTTGAACATAAGAGCTGTAGGGACACAAAGGAATAGTGACTGATTCTGTCTGAAGAGGGAAAGTGGGTGAGGAAAGATCCTGTGATGCTTTGCATAGGAGGTGGCATTTGAACTTCACCTTGAAGGATCATCATTTTCTAGACAGATGAAGGAAAGCAATGCATTCTAAATATAGAAAACATGTGCTTAACATATTTGGAAATATCAAGTTTTTGTTGGTTTGGATAAATCATGGTGTGTGTGTCTGCATATGTTTGTGTCTGTATCTGTGTGTGTCTGCGTGTGTGTGTGTGTGTGCACATTAAGAGTGGCTGGAGATGACAGTATAAAGATTTGAAGGGCAAAAATCAGGAAAGCCTTATAAGTCATTGAATTTAGCCCTAAATACATAAGATATGAAAAGTTATATGGTAACTAACTCAGCAGTTTTTTGGATCCCTCTAAACTAGATTTTTTAAATGGAATGTTTCCTTTTCTTCCCTCTAAATATTTTTAAACACAGTAATACTGCTTTATAACACAAGTATATGGTGTTCAACAGCTGGCCAAACTTTGAGTTTCATTTTACTCTAGAGTTACTGTGTGCATTTCTCTATCTATCTACAATTCGTGAGCAAATCAGCTAGTGTTAAGAAAGGATGATGGAAAAACATTCCATGCTCATGGTTAGAAGGAATTAATATTGTGAAAATGGCCATACTGCCCAAAGTAATCTATAGATCCAACATTATCCCCATCAAGCTACCAATGACCTTCTTCACAGAACTGGAAAAAAACACTTTAAACTTCATATGGAATCACAAGAGAGCCTGCATAGCTAAGACAATCCTAAGCAAAAAGAACAAAGCTAGAGGCATCACACTGCTGAACTTCAAACTATACTACAAGGCTACAGTAATCAAAACAGCATGGTACTGGTACCAAAACAGAGACATACACCAATGGAACAGAACAGAGGCCTTGGAAGCAACACCGCACATCTACAACCATCTGATCTTTGGCAAACCTGGCAAAAACAAGCAATAGGGAAAGGACTCCATGTTTAATAAATGGTGCTGGGAAAACTGGCTAGCCATGTGCAGAAAGCAGAAACAGGACCCCTACCTGTCACCTTACACTAAAATTAACTCCAAATGGATTAAAGATTTAAACATAAAACCTAACACCATAAAAACACTGGAAGAAAACATAGGCAAAACCATCCAGGTCATAGGCATAGGCAAGGACTTCATGACTAAAACACCAAAAGCAATGGCAATAAAAGCCAAGATATACAAATGGGATCTAATTAAAATTCAGAGCTTCTGTGCAGTAAAAGAAACCATCATTAGAGCAAATCAGCAACCAACAGAATGGGAAAAAATTTTTGCAATCTACCCATCTGACAAAGGGCTAATATCCAGAATGTACAAAGAACTAAAACAGATTTACAAGAAAAAAAACAAACAACCCCATTCAAAACTGGGCAAAGGATATGAACAGACACTTTGCAAAAGAAGACATATGCAAAAATGCTCATCATCACTGGTCATTAGAGAAATGCAAATCAAAACCACATTGAGATATCATCTGATGCCAGTTAGAATGGTGATCATTAAAAAATCTGGAGACAACAGATGCTGGAGAGGATGTGGAGAAACAGGAACACTCTTACACAGTTGGTGGGAATGTAAATTAGTTCAGCCACTGTGAAAGACAGTGTGGTGATTTCTCAAGGATCTAGAAATAGAAATTCCATTTGACCCAGCAATCCCATTACTGGGTATATATCCAAAAGATTATAAATCGTTCTACTATAAAGACACACGCACATGTATGTTCATTGCAGCCCTCTGTACAATAGCAAAGACCTGGAACCAATCCAAATGCCCATCAATGATAGACTGGGCAAAGAAAATGTGGCACATATACACCATGGAATACTATGCAGCCATAAAAAACGATGAGTTTGTGTCCTTTGTAGGGACTTGGATGAATCTGGAAACCATCGTTCTCAGCAAACTGACACAAGAACAGAAAGCCAAACACTGTATGTTCTCACTCATAGGTGGGTGTTGAACAATGAGAACAGGTGGACTCAGGGAGAGGAGCATCACACGCTGGGGGCAGTTGGAGGGGGTAGGGGAGAGGCAGTGAGGGGTGGGGAGGGAGGAGAGGGTGGGGAGGGATAACATGAGGAGAAATGCCAGGTATAGTATTCACCTAAAGTAAATAAATTTTTTAAAAAGCCCACAACAAATATTTCTTTGTATATTATTGTTATAAAAGTGCAATAAATAATATCCTAACATTTGCTTTCATTTAATTTTTTTCTGCTTCTTTGTAATTAAGTCCCTAATCAGGTCAAAGAAAGTGCAAAAAGTGTTTCCTTTTTATTTCTACCATATTCTTTTTCTTCTCAAAAGAACAGGCATAACTAATAATTTGAACAAAACATATGGGACACCCTGCCCCAATTTCTGCCTGCTGTCTTCAATTATCTCCTTCACTGAAATCTCACCCTGACATAGCAAGTAAGAAGATACAAACACTTTGAACCCAATAGGGTGTAGAAATAAGATTCTACACATCTCTCCTTAGGAGCAGATTATTATTTGAGTCATTTGATTAAAAATATTGAGGAAAGAGTATGAATTTAAAAACAAAATTATATCTTATTACTTCTACTTTCCTTAATTCTATATGGTAGCATTTATAAGATGTACCTGAATAATAAATCAGACAAATAAAGAGTGATACTTACCTCCAACAATGCAGATCAAAGGCAATATTAGAATGATTTCAGGGAGGTCCTCAGAATTACTAAAAAATAAACCCCTGAAATATTCCAGCCATGCGTTAGAAAATTTTTTATGAAAATTGATGTCAGAAACCACATCCATATTATCATTCATCTTGTTGTTTTTCCACAGTCCATCCAAATCTAAGAAATATCAGATTTGCCTTCTTGGTGGCCTTCTAATAATTTTCTAAAAAACAACAAAAAAAGCCCTATTATACTTTAATTACTTCTAGTGATATCTCATGGTCTGCCGAATTTAGGGATGCCTCTCCCTTCTACTATGCTTTCAAATTGATGTAATAAAAAAGTCAAAGTCCCAAGTGATAGAGAATACCAGTGTTACCTTACGTTTACTTACAATGTCAAACACTACTCAGTTGTTACCCACTCTGAATCCATCCAACTGTCTAAAAGAAGGATTCTCTATCTAACCATTCACACTCACCAGTGTGGTCATTGGAACCACAAGCTGGTGCAGGTTACTTAGCTCTGTGGATGGACAACAAAGGGCTTTGTCCTCAGATTATCTAAGCCTCTGGAAGCACGTTCTGGTAGCTATTCCAAAGTGGTAGTGAAACCAGGGAAGAATATTTGGATCTCTTTTGTTGTTTTATCCAGACAGAAATTAATAAATCATGATGATATCCAGTCACAGTCTTCTTTTATCTCATTTGGGACACTGAAAGGCCAGATGTTGTCTAAATTTATGTGTACAGCAACCGAGAATGTAAGAAAAATATTAAAACCAAAAACACTTTCTTAAAACAGGGAAATTGTTACATGTTCTATCTCTTTACTTCTTGGAAGAGGACCAAGCAGGGCCTTGATGAAAGTTTGAAGCAATAGATAGTTAACCACAGTCAGGCAATCTCGCTTGCTTCCCTTGGAAGGAAAGTTTTGCATCAAAGGTCTTAAATTTCACACAGGCTATTATGATTCTATCTCTCATAATTGTAGCTTGACATTTTTTAGTGCCTTCTATTAGTATCTCATATGACTGCCTTGCTAAGAAATTATAATTCATCTCATAATCTGGCAATTTGTTTTTTCAGTTTCATACACATATATACACACATACACATCACATATATATGATATACATATATGTTCTCTTATGTGTTCTTTTTATTATAAAATAATATTTTGAAGGGGAAAAATAAACAAATACATGTTTATCGTGAACACTTCTTGAAATACATATGTAAACAAGCATTTCAAAAGCAGAAAAGAAATAACCCAGAATCACATCATCTAGTGGCTCTTACAGGTTTTATTTGCATTGTTGGACTCATTTTTTTATAATTATGCTTTGTGCTGTTTTCCTCTTATTATTGTATCACCAGCATCAAAGCTTTATAGATAACTTTCACAAAGATTATAACTTATTACCACCAAGGTAAAAGTGCAGACTCTGGCTGGGCATAGTGGCTCACGCCTATAATCCCAACATTTTGGGAGGCCAAGATGGGAGGATCCCTTGAAGCCAAAAATTCAAGACAAGACTGGGCAACATAGCAAGGCTCCACTGCTATAAAGAATTTTTTTTAAAAGCCCAGTGTGGTGCTAGGACCTACAGTCCTAGCTACTCAGGAGGCTGAGTGGGTGGTTGGGGGGGACATTGTTTTGAACCCAGGCATTCAAGGCATCAGTGAGCTATGACTATGCGACTGCACTCCAACCTGGGTGACAGAGTGATACTTGTCTCTAAAAAAAATTTTTCAGAATCTGCAGTCAGACTACTTACATTCATAACTCTGAAGGGCGTGTGCTTGTAGGTTGAAAGACTCGGGGTAACTTACTTCAATTCTACTGGCCTCAGTTTTCAAATCTGTGGAATTTTCTAGTCTGTGTAATTTCTCTCCCTATATTTATAATTTTTTGGAATTACCTAAGGAGTTATAATAATACTGGTGCCTATGGCCTGTCTCCAGAGATTCTGGTTTAATTCAGTGTGGTTTGTAGCCTGGGCTCCTCAAGTAATTTTAACGTGTAGCCAAGGTTAGCAACCACTGTGATCCACCCAATTCAAAGACAACATTGCTCAATTTTTAGTCTCAAAGCCAGCTTCTTTTCAATATCCTTGGTGAGGCTTTATGAGAAAGAATGTCAATGCCCTTCAGCCAAATGCTACCAGAAGTACATCTGTAGTCAACAAGTTTTGTTTATTATTTATTTGTTGCAGTGAAGAGACGACTCACCATGGGAAACCATGGGATATATCAGCAAAAGAACATTAGAAATAACCTGTTAGACCATCTACGTTTTGTCTGGGTACTTTTGGAAAAAGTCTAAGGAAGTGAGGGTTCACTTTAGCTAGGGTGCTGTCAGAAAGAGGACAATTCTGTGATTATTTCAATAAAACTTTACTGTAAGGAGAGTCGACTAGAGCTAAGATAAAGATGTAATGGGCACAGAAGGAGCAGTCACTCATTTTAGCTGAGAGTGAGGGTGTTTCGTGTTGTATTGGTTGCACAGTGACTTTTGTGTCTCAGTTTGCTAAGGTTTGGAGTGATTTTGTCTGATGTTGATGTTCTGTGGGATCATTTATATCAAAGAGGAGAACAACATTGGCCCAGCTACGAGCATAAGGCCAGCTTGGAGCAGCACTGAGACCTATCTCTGAGTATCAGACCACTTCCTGGATTCGGGCTGTTTTGGGTTTTATGTTTGGTTCTTTTCCTCAGAAGATTTCTAAATTCTTTAACATTACCTAAACATATAAAGAACTGTAAGTAGACCTGAAGATCTTAAATGTAATATAAGTGATAGAGCAGAGTGAGCTCAGCTATGCCTCTTAACAGTGATTCTCAACCTTGGCTACACATGGAATCAGGTCGCGAGTTTTAGAAAATACTGATTCCTTGGTGCCCACCCTCCAAATTAATTTATCTGGGGTGCACCTTGCGTACTGGGAACCCTAAAAGCTTTCCAGTGAGTCTAATGAGCAACCAGTGTTTAGAAATGCTGCTCTAGGGGAAGCCTCTGCCATTAGGAAAGAACATTTTGCTTGATTGGTGATATTTGCTCTGAATATCAAACTATTGAGAAAAATATTGCTAATGTCACCTCTTAACTTCCCCACTCTTATCCCAAGACTAAGCATCCTGGAGCATACAGGCTAGACAAAATAAGAAAAACGATCTTCTGTACCACAGTTACACATTCCTACCTGCTTTTGTTAAGAAGTCTGTTGTTTTCCAAACTAGGAATACATGTTCCCATGAGCATTTTTATCATTTCTAAAATTATTTAAAAATTTTAGTGTTTACACATTCAATTATAATTTTTTTTTCAGAAAACAATAAAATTGTGCTATGGTCTGAGAAAATAGTTGTTGTGATTTCAGTTCTTTTGCATTTGCTGAGGACTGTTCTTTGACCATGTGGTTGATTTTAGAGTATGTACAAGAATGTATACTCCTTTGTTTTGGGGTGAAGAGTTCTATAGATGTCTATCAGGTCCATTTGAGCAAGTGCTGAGTTTAGGTCCTGAATATGTTTGTTAATATTCTACCTTGATGATCCGTCTAAAAGTGTCAGTGGGGAGTTGAACTCTCCCACTATTAGTGTGTGGGCATCTCAGTCTCTTTGAAAGTCTCTAAGAACTTACTGTATGAATCTGAGTGCTCCTGTGTTGAGTGGATATATATTTAGAATAGTTAGATATTGTTGAATTGAACCCTTCGCCATTGTGTCATTCCTTTTTTTCCTTTTTTTGATCTCTGTTGGCTTAAAGTCTGTTTTGTCTGAAATTAGGATTGCAACCCTTGCTTTTTTCTGTTTTTCATTTGCTTGGTAGATTTGTCTCCCTTTCTTTTGATCCTACATGTGAGACAGGTGTCTTGAAGACAGCGTACCACAGGGTCTGGGTTCTTTATCTATCCTGTCACTCTGTGCCTTTTAATTGGGGCAGTTAGCCCATTTACATTCAAGGTTAGTATCAATATATGTGGATTTGATCTTGTAAGCATAATATTAGCAGACTTGATTGTGTGCAATCAAGTTTAATTAGATCCCATTTTTTAATTTTTGCTTTTGTTGCGATTGCTTTTGATGTCTTTGTCATGAAATCTTTGCCCATTCCTATGCTGAGAATGATGTTGCCATTACCAGCCACTACAAAAACACACTTAAGTACACAGACCAGTGACACTATAAAGCAAGCACACAATCATGTCTGCCAACTAAGATTATTGTAGCTTAATATGTTAAAGGTATGGGTAAAGAAATCGCTGTGAGAATAGGCAGGTTTTCAATGAAACTAAAACTCTTCATCTTAAGTTCTTAAGTTGACTTTTGACAGCTTTGTAAAAGTTTATGAGTCCAAATCTCATCAAGGAAAAAATATTGGTTTACTGCATAGGTCCTCTGCATTAATTTATCAGTAAATTAGCTGGCAGGTCACAGTGGCTCACGCCTGTAATCCCAGCACTTCAGGAGGCCTAGGTGGGCGATCACTTGAGATCAGGAGTTCGAGACTAGTCTGGCCAACATGGTGAAACTCTGTCTGTACTAAAAATACCGAAGAAAAAAATATTAGCTGAGTGTGGTGGCATGCACCTGTAATCCCAACTACTCAGGAGGTGGAGGCAGGAGAATCACCTGAACTCTGGAGGCGGAGGTTGCAGTCAGCCAAGATCGCATCACTGCACTCCAGTCTGGGTGACAGAGTGAGTCCCCATATATACATGCCATATATATATATGCTAAAATCTGATATATATATATATATATATATGCTAAAATCTCAATTCTCTTTGCGTGTGGAGGAAATTAATGACTGCCCACTCAAAAATGACGTGGATTTGTCCTTGTCAGTCAGCCAGCATTGAGAAATTTTGTCTCATAAACTGGAAGTCACACTAATTCACCACGTTCCTGAACATGGGAACAGTCTTTCTTCCTTCACATTGGAACGTTTTTCAAGAATTAGGTGAAGAAAGCATCCTGAAGAGGGCACTGTGGGAGCTCAGTAATCTTCACAGCTGCAAAGCTCATGCTTAAATGGCTCATTTCATATTGACACCTGGGGCTGCATTGTCTCCTCAGTAAACTTTCCTACCACACCACGCAGACATCTTACTGACTCTGAAGGTGGATGGTCTATTGCCCTTCTAATGCCTCTCCACTCAGAATAAGCCCTTCCTCCAGCTCAGGATCAACTCCACACACCTGAGGCGATTCCCTGAAACAGTGAGCTTTCTCCTGGGGCTGGACTTTTCAGTTTCAGTAACGCAAAGGGAACACATACCACTGGATAGTTCACAAAGAGTTGATGTAAAAAGCATAATGGAGGAGGGGAAGCGGCTAAGGGGTAGAAGTTCAAACCAAGAGGCTAGCTGCTCTTTGGGAAAGTGTTTCATTGTCTGCCACAAGAAAGGCAGAATCCCCAGCTGAAGAAAGCGGCTGAATCCCTAGCTGGGATACTGTAGGAGCCTTTGTTCTCTAGGAGGTGAGACTGAGAGAGAAAGTACCAGTAAGAAAGGTCAACTTTCAGGAAGGGAAACTAGAAACTGGAGAGCTTACCGTCCGGAGCCTCAGGAGGAGAGTCCCGTGTCGTGCAAGTGAGAAGCGGAAGCTATTTCTCTCACAGCCAAACAGCCAGACCAACTGCAACCTCACTGACAGTTACTTGCTCCAAGCTCCGCCCCTAGTCTGCACCCATTGGCTTCAGGCCCATAATCTCTGACTTGATTGGCTGATGAACTACAGCATCACTGCTCGTGTATATCTTAGGCATTTGAAAGTTTAAGACTTTATTTTTTAAAACACATAAATAAGGGGTGAAAATGAACCTATAGAAATTGCACCATTATGTTAATTGAAGGCTTTGGGACAGTGGATTTCTGATAGAGAGCCGTTGAACACTGCTTTCCCAGAATTCTAGTAAAAGGAATTTTCCTGGATAAGATAGGGTGGTAGAGATATGAAGATGCAGGTTGCTGGGTTAGGAAAAAAGTGAATGAGTGTTCTGGACATGTAAGACAATGAAATGAAGATGGCAAACAAGGCGAACTCTCACTGGGTTACATGTGAGAAAATTTTCAGGAATAATGATATACTCATTTGTTTTTTTCTAAACATAATACATAAAAAATATTTTAATGGAAATTAGTTATTACCATAGAGTCAACTTTTCACATTCCTACTCTTGTGAAATATCTTAAAGTTATTTAAAATTTTATTTAATGTTTTGTTCTCTGTGTTTCATCTCTTTCTCCAGACCCACTATTTTATAAGTGAATGGTGGTAAAATTCCCAACTTTTCATTTGGCCTCCTCTAATACTATCCTAATAAGGAAGGCCTGAGGCAACTTGTTTGGGTGGGAGTAGAAGTCCAGGCTCCCTACATGGTCTCCACTGCGGCAAGAAAAGGGGCAGCCCAGCAAGACAGAAAATTGTACCAGTATCTGCTCTACTTTAACCAAACACCACAGAAAAATGTTCACCCACTGCCTGTACCCACATACCAGTGAAGACTGAGCAGGAAACCTAAGCCTCACCCATACCATGCAAGCTGCCCCTTTTCTTGGGTCTTTTAAAAATCTATTCTCTGCCAGGTGCAGTGGCTCACACCTTTAAACCCGGCACTTTGGGAGGCCGAGGCAGGTGGATCACCTGAGGCCAGGAATTCGAGATCAGCCTGACCAACAAGGTGAAACCCTGTCTCTACTAAAAATACAAAAATTAGCCACGTGTGGTGGCAGGTGACTGTAGTCCCAGCTACTCAGAGGCTGAGATAGGAGAATTGCCTGAACCTGGGAGGTGGAGGTTGCAGTGAGCTGAGATTGTGCCACTGCACTCCAGCCTGAGCGACAGAGCCAGACTCTGTCTCACACACACACAAAAACATTATTCTCATTGTTGGAAATACCACATATCTGTGTGTGAGCTGTGGTTTACGGGTAGATATATATTTAAAAATTAAATTAATTAAGTTGCAAACCTAATATTTGCCACTTTATATGTTTATATAAATATGTTGTTAATATATATATTATATATGTATTATATATTACATATATAATATGTATGTATATGTAATATATTTATGTATTTATATATTACGTATTGTTATGTATTTGTTTATAAACATGTTTTAAGTTAATATAATGTACATTATATATATTAACTTAATATGTTATATATAATATATAATATATTATACATATATTACATATTATATTATACATATTATTAATATATAAAAATATATTTATATATGATATATATTCATATATTAATATATATTAATATATATATAAACTTACATATATATAACATACACACACATATATAACACAAATTAACAGGAAATTTAAATGTTGTCTAATATTTCTCTTTAGCAGTACACTCTAATGACCACACACTGGACATCCTTGTAATCCAGAATCATTCACCTGTTTTTTTTTTAAAGAGATGGGATCTTGCCCTGTCACTCTGGCTGGAATGTAGTGGTATGATCATAGCTCACTGCTACCTTAAATTCCTGGGCTCAAGCAATCCTCACACCTGAGCCTCCCAGGTATTTGGGACTATAGGCATGTCACCACACCTGACTAATTTTTAAATTCTTTTTGTAGAGATAGAGTCTTGCTATATTGCCCAGGCTGATCTCTGGCCTCAAGCCATTCTCTCCTCAGCCTCCCAAAGTCCTAGGATTATAGGCATAAGCCACCTCCCATGGTATCAGTGGAGATCATGCAGGGGACAGTAACGGGGCATCCTTCTTTTCCCATCCAGGGAGGTATCATCAGAGACCTAGCGAGGAGCCCGAAGCCCCACTCCTACCTAGCAGTAAGAAGACAGCCCTTCTTTGGCTGCGTGCCAGTGAAGACTTGAGTAGGGAACTTGGGCTTTTATTCCAACATGCCTACAAGAGGTAACCCCACTTCTCTTGCCAGAGCAGTGTCAGTGAACGCCTGATAAAACCCAGGATTTAAATAAGATCCAGTGTCTTATAATATCTGCAATGTTCAACTAGAAATTGAAAATCATCACACCAAGAACCAAGGTGATCCCAACTTGAATGAGAACAGACAATAAAAAACACCAACCCCAAGATGACACAGAAGTATTATCTAAAAAGGATTTTAACATAGCCATCATAAAAATATTTCAGCAAATACTAATAATTATAAACACTATTGAAATAGATGAAAAAAATGGAAACTCTGGGCAAAGAAGTAAAGTTCCAGAAGAAAAAAAATAGGTGATATAAAGAGAAGCCAAATGAAAATTGCTCAGTTGAAAAAAATACAACAAATTCTTTAAAAAATCAGCAAATGGACTGCCTTTCACTTCTCTTGTTAAACTTATTCCTGGTCATTTAACTCTTTTTTTCTTTTTTCTTTTCTTTTTTTTTTTTTTTTTCCATCGTAACGGAAATGGTTTTTTTATTTTATTTTTGCATTATTAATTGCTAGTGTATAGAAGTACAATTGATTTTTCTGTATTTATCTTGTATCCTATAATCTTGGTGAACTCATTTATAGGTCGGTGCAAAAGTAATGGCAAAAACTGCAATTACTCTTGCACCAACCTAATATTAGCTCTAATAGGCCTTTTACAGAGTTTTAGGGGTTGCTACACATAGTCATGTCATCTGCAAATATATATACTTCACTTCTTGCTTTCCAAATGGTATCGCACACTATCCCCTATCTTTTAAAAACTCTTGCCTAACTGACCTGGTTAGAATTTCAAATACACTGTTGAATAGAAGAAGGGAGAGTAAATATTCTTGTCTTGTCCCTCATCTTAGGGAAAAACTTTGTTTTCACCATTAAGTATGCTGCTAGTTATGGGTTTTTCATAGATGCCCTTTATTAATTCAAGATAGTTTCCTTCTGCTACTAGGGGGTGGTTTTTTTGGTGTTTTAATTATATAAAGGTGTTAGATTTTGTCAATTGCCTTGCCTGCATGTGTTGAGATTATCAAAAACTTTTCTCCTTTATGGGGAAGTACCTTGATTTTCATGTGTTGAACCAAACCTACATTCCTGAGATAGCATTCCTTTGTTTCAACTGGAATAACTCCCTTTATCTTTACATGTAAGGCAGATGTAGTGGTGGGTGAACCCCCAAAGCTTTTTTATATGGTTGCTATATTAGTTTAATATTTGATATTTTAATTAATATCAAATATTAGATCAAATAAAATATATATTTATTATTTCTTTGTGTTGGAAATATTCAATATCACCTCTTTTAGCTATTTGAAACTATGTAATATATTAATGTTAAACATAGTCATCTTACTATAGAAGACTAGAACTTATTCCTCTTACCTAGTTATAATTTCATAACCTTTAAGGAATCTCTCTCTATTCTCCCTTCCTACAACCCTTCCTGTCCTCTAATATCTTCTTTTCTTTACTTCTGTGAGATCAACTTTTTAAGTTTTTGCATATGAGTGAGAATTTGTGGTGTTTAACTTTCTGTTCCTGGCTATTTCCCTTAACATAATGTTCTCCAGGCTCATCCATGTTGCCACAAATAACAAGATTTCATTCCTTTTTATGGCTGGATAGTATTTCCATTATGTGCATATACCACATTTTCTTCATTCATTCATGTGTTGTTGGACACTGTGGTTGATCGCTTGTCTTGGCTATTGTAAATAGGGCTGCAGTTTATATGAAAGTCGCCAGTCACGGTGGCTCACACCTGTAATTCTAGCACTTTGGGAGGCTGAAGTGGGCTGATCACTCGAGCCCAGGAGTTCAAGACTAGCCTGGGCAACAGAGCAAGACTCTGGCTCAACAACAAATAAAAAAGTTAGCCAGCCATGGTGGTAAGCACCTGTAGTCCCAGATACTGAGGAGGCTGAGGTGGGAGGATTGTTTGAGCCTGGGAGGTTGAGGCTGCAGTGAGCCCTGGTCATGCCACTGCACTCCAGCCTGGACAACAAAGTGAGACCCTATCTCAAAACAAAACAAACAGCCAACGTGAAAGAGCAAAAGACATCCCTTCAATATACTGATTTCCTTTCCTTTGGATAAATATAAGCATAAATCACAAGGATCCATTGACAAGCCAAATAACCTGCACCATTCTCTAGGGTTAAAGAATAATGTATTCTCCCCTTCCGACTTCAACAGGGGATCTAAGACAAACTTTAGAGCAAATACTCTAATTCCTTTATCCTGTAGCCTAGAGTTTTGGTGACTATCTTGCCATAAACTATCCAACTTGAATACACACACACACATTTATACATATTTTGAGATAGAGTCTCACTCTGTCACTGAGACTGGAGTACAGTGGTGCGATCTCCGCTCACTGCAACCTCTGCCTCCCACGATCAAGTGATTCTCTTCCTCAGCCTCCTGAGTAACTGGGATTACAGGCGCGTGCCACCACATCTGGCTGACTTTTGTATTTTTAGTAGAGATGGAGGTTTCACCATGTTAGTCAGGCTGGTCTCGAACTCCTGACCTCATGATCCCCTCGCTGCTGGGATTACAGACGAGCCACCGTGCCTGGCCACAACTTGAATATATTAATGGATTGATAGGAGCCACAAAGAAGGCACCCCAAATATCTGTATGAAAAAACCAAAAACCAAATAACGCTTTTCTGGGTTGTCATAGAGCTTTAAATCAACAGTGGTCTCATCTCTGCTCTTTCTACATACCATATACTTTTAATCTGAGCCTTATAGTCCAAGACATTTTAAGTTTCATAAACATGATCTTCATTTCTGGGTGCATTTTCAAATTAATGGGCTACATTTCAGCCTTCAAGAAGTTAAGGAAAACATGTACCTGTTCCACTGAAATGTTTCCTCTTCTGTTAAGGCCTCATCCTTTTCAAACTGCATGTGTAAGAAGACAAAATGAGTTACACGATATCATCCAACTCTCCCTTTTCTTAATTACTCTGGTGATTTCCTCTGAAAAATGTAAGCATAATGAGTCTGGGGTCTTTGTATCTGTCCCACTTCAGACGCCAAGCTGTATAAACACAAATTTCTGTTTTAACATACTGACAAATTTCAATATTAACTATGGACTAGCAGATAGATGTATATCAGTATATCACTTGAACAAATCAAACAAGATTTACGTATCTGCAGGACATGTAAGGAAGCTAATAATCAGAATATACATGAAAATGATCAAAAATATTCTTTTCTTTTTTTTTTTTTTGAGATGGAGTTTCGCTCCTGTTGCCCAAGCTAGAGTTCAGTGGTGTAGTCTCGGCTCACTGCAACCTTCACCTTCCAGGTTCAAGCGATTCTCCCGCCTCAGCCTCCCGAGTTGCTGGGATTACAGGTGTGACCATACTCAGCTAATTTTTTGTATTTTTAGTAGAGATGAGTTTTTACCATGTTGGCCAGGCTGGTCTTGAACTCCTGACCTCAGGTGATCCACGCTCTTTGGCCTCCCCAAGTGCTAAAATTACAAATGTGAGACACCACACCCAGCCTGATCAGAAATATTGTGCAAGCAAGATATATCTCTGTGAGTCAATCTAATGATAAAATCAGATAGACAGTCTAAGTACTACTATTCACAACGTGTTTAGCATTCATATAACAATACTCCAAATAATAGACTTTATAATGAGATAGATTAAAATATTGTTTTTTTGAAAATATACAGTGAGAAAGCAAGTAGTTTATCACTGACTAAAAGAAGATTATAGTACTTCTGTATACCTCTTACTTTACGTGTTGTATATACATAAAATCATAAGCTAATGACTTTTTCAGAATCTCGCTTGATGGCACAGCTTGTAATAAGCCTCAGAGTATCTAACTCCCAGTCTTATACCTTGATAGCATTTATAAACTTCTGTGCCTGGGGTAGTGTGAGAATATTAAAAATTTTGGCTTTACTTAAATTTAAGATCTCAAACTATAAAAGTCCTAGAAGAAAACCCAGGAAATAGTCTTCTTGACATCAGCCACCATGGCACGTGTATACCTATATAACAAACCTGCACGATCTGCACATGTACCCTAGAACTTAAAGTATAATTTAAAAAAAAAAAGGATCTTTGTGGGATTCATCCCAGTGACGAATGTTCAACATACGCAAATCAATAAACATAATACATCGTGTTAACAGAACCAAGAAAAAAAACATACGATTACTTAAATAGATACAAAGAAAATTCAGTAAAATTAAACATCCCTGCATGATATAAACACCCCATTGTCTTTGACCATCCCTTGATGCTGATAAGAAGTCAAATGTCAATTTCATCATTGTGGCAATCTGTATTTTCTCTTTGGTCACATACTATCTTATTACTATATTTTCTCTTTGGTAACATAGTATCTTCTCTTTATTCTAGTGATATTTAGGTTTTGTTTATTTGTTTGTTTTATCCTTTAATGTGATGTACGTTTTGTGATTTCATTCAATTCAGATACTCAAATCCTTCAACTTTGAATATTTGTTCATTTCTTAGATAATTTTCCTCCATTCGTCTCACTCATTTTATTCTTTTATACTTCCAATTAAGTGGGCATTAAAACATTTAGATTAGATTTTATTTTTAACCTTCTTTTTAACATTTAAATCTTGTTTTCCTCACATTATCTCGGAAGTTTTCTAAAGAATATTTTCAAACTCATTGATGTTTTTCCTTATTTTGACAGTTGGGTTTTAATTTGGAATTGCTTTTATAATTTAAAATTAAATTGTTTAATTTTTCATAATCTTTTCTTTCTGTTTTAAGGGAAATAATATCTCAAATATACCTGGGAATAATAATTTAGAGGTATTTTAATTATCTTCTGTTTTCTTAATTGTCTCCTCCCCACCTCACCATTTAAATTTTATTTTATTTTTTCACTGAGACTTCTTACTTTGATTTTAGGCTTTCTTCAGTGTCTGGAGTTCCTTTACTGGAGGCGTACAAAGAATGCAGTATATACAGAGGTGGGCTTTTGTTTGTAGAGAACAGGCAACAATTAAATAGGAGACCCCAAAAGCTGGAGTGTAACGGCCTTCACTCTGGGGCCCTTGACCCCTACTGCTCTAGGAATAATCCCAGTATATTCCATCAATGACTTTAATCACCACTCTATTTTTTGGCTGTGGACTAAGTACCTGGCTGTCCAAAGTTGTACTTTGGAATATGGAAATGGCTGCTTTTGACTAAAGCTTTAATTCTGTTACTCATTCCAGCTTCTTTTGTCCTCAGGGTCCTGGGTCTTTTCAGGTTCTACAGGGCTTTCTCTGCAGGTGTAATCTGCTTTACACATCCATGAGGCTGCAGCTCTTTTCATCCTGCACCTTCATAAGTCATTCCTCTGTCCACTTTACATCTTTTGTGAATTTGTTTCTTCACAGTCTCTTGCCACTGAAGGTTATTCTTCTGTCTGTTGTTTTACATTTAACCCTTTTATTTTTGTTACTGTAATTTCAATGGCATCTCGAGAAGGACTAGAGGTAAATATTTTGGTTACGTCTGGTTTTTTTGAAACTGAAGTTAATCAGCTCCCTTTGCCTGGTAAATTTCTGCAACTCATGAGATTGGAATATGCCAATTGAATAGCATATGTATTTTCCAACAATCTACTAGCTAGATATTGGTTAATTTTACTTCTTGTTGAAATACAAGTGTCAGTAAAGAAGTTATCAACTATACTCTGGTTTCTCTTCAGATCGTATAAATCTTTCGCCTTTTACTAAAGACTTCCGTGGAGAGGAACAACTCTGAGTCTTAAACAAATTTTTTGAGGCCTTGTTTCGGCAAGGCTACATTTAAAAAAAAAAAAAGAAGAAGAAGTTATCAACTAAGAAAATGATTCATCCTTGCTTAGTTTTGTGACAAATACTAGAAATATAAATCCCTAATTCTGCTGAAATTCTCATATAAAGGTTTTTTTTTCTATGCACTATTGTTGTTGACTTTAAGGATGTGTTCATATTCACTGCTGAATTCTTCACATTCATCCCCCTCCACCTATTTTGAATGTAGTATCTTGTAGAATGTAGACTATGTAGTATCTTCTTGAGAAAGAACATTGGTAAAATCTAAAAACTGAGATAAAATGATGTCTGAGCAGTCAAAAATAAATTGCACAACCAAATCACATGAACTTTCTAAACAGCATTTCAGAGAAGAACTTCTTACAAATATTTTTCTTTTCATTCAATGGTAATGGAAAATTCAAAAAAAATATTTATTATATTATATTTTACTTAATCATTTTATGGTAAATATTTAGGTGATTACATCTTTTTTCTTATTCTTGAGAATGTTAAGATTATATTAGATGTTATAGATCTTTGAAGAACATGTAGGAGTTTGACTATTTGTTAGTTTTTTTTAATGAAGTGGAATATGGCAAATTTCATATAGTATTAATTTTAATGTCAATGATGCAATGCAAAATCAAAACAGCATTGTAGACTAAAGGTATCAAGAGGCAATACAGTGTATAGAAAAGAAGTATAGTCACAAAGAATGTTTCTGATTTATGTTTTTCAGGTACATCTAGTTCTTCTGTTTGTCTACCTATAGTTGGTACACTTATAACATTTTAATTTATTTCATGTGTTGTCATAGTTGTCCTCTGTATTGTTCTGAGAAAGAAAATGCTACCTGTTTGTGAAAAAGAAGATGAGTGAAACAGGGCTAGCTTCAATTATTAAAAAAAGAAGTTCTAAGGGATCTGGCAAAATCCATCATGAAAATAGTTGTTCTGAAAAAACTCTTTTCCACATGCTGGGCGATTCCTGTAGTGAAGGATATATCCTGGTTAAAGTGATAGTTTACTCTGGAGTAGTATAGAGGTAGGCTGTTAGTTATCATTAATGCTTATGGTGAATTGAGTCTTTACTGAGGACAGATTTTTGCATGGGAGAATATGGACCACAGACAACTGGTGGGAGGAAGTTCATTGAGTGGTAAAAAGGTAGAGATTGGAAGGAGATTTTTCAAAGAGACTACTGCAATAGTCAAGATGAGAGCTGATGGTGGCCTGGACTAGAGTAGCAGCCAAGGGGACTGAGGGATTAAGGACACATTTAGGATGACACGATTTGCTGAAGAAATTAGTTGTGGTAAAAGAGCAAAATGTAAGAATTGTTCTGATGATTGTATGTTTTTGGTGTTAGATAAAGAAAACGTTTGTCGGGGACTGGCACGTCTGCCAGGAGGCTCCCGGCCTGCAGGAGGCCTCACCCCAACTCGGAGATGTTCATAACCTGGAGGAGAGAGTGCGTGGAAGAGAAGACAGACAGACAGACAGACAGTGGGGTCTGGAGGACTACCCTGGCAAGGCCAGTAACATGCCAGAGTAGTGAGTTTATTGTGTGCATAAGTCTGATTATATACCTTTTAGTTCTTCTTTGATGACACAAGTTACATTAAACAGTAAATACAGGAATATGAAAACAAAGGAACAAAAGGTTTACAGAGACAGGAATTACCATATCAGGCCCACTTGGGGTAAACAGAGCCTTAAAATGTTTACAGAGACAGGAATTGCCATATCAGGCCCGCTTGGGTAAACAGAGTCTTAAAATGTTTACAGAGACAGGGATTACCATATCAGGCCCGCACAATGACTCATGAAACCGCCATGGCACGCCCTGTTCTTCGTGTCAGTAGCCAAAATATTTTGCAGAAGTTATGCATCAACACTTCATCCCTTCCCTCAGCTCAACAGCCTCCAGGTGAGAGG